>JAWWMW010113357.1:0-10136 GCA_035048345.1 Echeveria elegans
TTGAGTCAGTCTGACATGTTTGACCCTCGTCTTCAGGCCAAGATACTGAATGTGGTTGATGTTTCTTATGGAGGAGAGAATGGTTTTAATCAGGCAATTGAGCTCTCTGCCGAAATACTATCCAATGTGAAGTTCATACAAGAGAAGAAATTGATTGGCAAATATTTTGAAGAGATCAGTCAGGACACTGGCAAGTATGTTTTTGGGGTTGAAGATACTCTGAAAGCATTGGAAATGGGTGCGGTGGAGACTCTTATCGTGTGGGAAAATATGGACATCAATAGGTATGTGCTGAAACATGGTACTACAGGTGAGCTCATAGTTAAACATTTAAACAAAGAGCAAGAAGCTGATCAAAGCAACTACCGAGATCAAGCCACATCAGCGGAATTAGAAGTGCAGGACAAAATGGCATTGCTAGAATGGTTCGCTAATGAATACAAGAAGTTTGGGTGCACTCTTGAATTTGTGACCAATAAATCTCAAGAGGGGTCTCAGTTCTGTAGGGGGTTTGGAGGTATAGGTGGAATTCTGCGTTACCAACTTGATATGAGGTCATTCGATGATTTGTCGGACAATGAATTCGATGACAGTGATTAGCAATTAATGAACACCTCACCAAAATTGGTGCAGGAAAATAGGGGGACAAAGCCTGCACCACTGCATGAGTCGGTGTGCTTGCACCAGTCACTAGACTCACTACCCCAGCTGCCCTCATCTGTTCCTGAATCTATTCTCAACGAAATATCCCAAGTTCGGCCTCTGACAGTTTATACCAATACTGTTTCACAGGTGTCAAAGTTCCAAATCTTAAAGAAGGTAAATCTGGAGTCGGTAATGAAGAAAAGTCCGCTGCTGCCCATTCACAGGTACTGCTCAGGAATTATCTTGCACAATTTCATGCTTTTAAGAGTCTTCTTAAATTCCTTTCTGGCTTTTGTTCTGAAGGGTATTTCTGTGCAGGAACCTGCAATATATATCAACACAGACCAAACATCTGATGCTCATTGTTCTCCTGGCAGCTGCTTGACTGGTGAAACTTTGGATTTTCAAATTTTCCTTTGTTTGCTGAGTTAGTTTGTAGTCATAAGAAATGCATAATAAATTGTTGTAGCTTGTATGCAACAAAGACTTGCATGGTTTATACCTTGGCAACACCAAGTTCCAGAACCTTGTTGGTGTCCTCCAAGTTAAAACATCCCGTGCTACTGTTTTTTCACATTTCTCATAATATGTTAAAGAACAGTGTTTCATATGTTATTCTTCTTTTTTGGAGTAATCGGATGCATCATACATAATCTCAAGTAGTTCATAATTCATATGCCATTGAGGCTTCTGAGCAACTAAGGTCTCACTTTACCTCCATTCACGTACTAATTCACATGTCTCTCTCCTACCAATTGTTACTATTTAAACAAATTTGTTTGATGATAAATGCTAAAAAAATAACTAAACTAAAGAGAACTTTTGGGAATGAGATTCTGTTCCTTGTACCTTTTTCTCCGAAAAAAGAAGGCATGGATTGAGTATATATTGAAGACGTCGGGACTGACAAATGCCTTAGTGTCATCCATTGCAACATGAATACAGTGGGAATCATACAGTAGATGCCTGATAGCCGAACAGTCGAAGTTGAAGAGGGCAAACCTATATAAATGAGAAGTATCGTGACAAGATTAAATTAAGAACAGGAGAGGTGCACAGACACAGTTCACTCCAAGGGCATCGTTTTGCATTTACCTCTTTATATATCAAAAATGCTGATATTAAAAAAGTACAAAAAGGTAATTTCGTCACATTGAAATTACAAGCATTCACACTTGTCATTTTCTCAACAAATAGGGATGAACAATAAAAAGATATTTAGATCATTTAACTCGTTTGTAGTTGTATATCTTGAATTTCGGGAGATTAAACATTTCTAGAAAGAAATTTCAACCTTTTAAGCTTTAATTACGGCCAATCAGATGCTACCTCAATCGGTAGAAGTATGAATCAGCAGTAAAGCCAATCAGGACGATGAGAGGTGCGGGAAAGAAAGAAGAAAAAAGCCGACCACACAAATCACTAATATATTTACTGTAATTCAAACTTAGCTCACATAGAACTTATCAGCCACTTTACTTGTGATCATAAGTTCAACACACCAAAACTATTAAAAGTAACTCAAACCTCGTACAAATCTTTTTCTACACGGGGGCCAAAAAAGAGACGGAAAAGGGAATAACTCAACCGCTGTTAGCTACACAAACAAGATTGTTTAGTATCTCACTAGCATGATTTAAGTTAAGGTGGTTTGTGATTGGATTTTATATAGGGTAGGTGGTCTATGAGAGCATTAAAGAAGACGTCCTCTGAATTTCCGTGAAGTTGCTTGGTACGTGCGAACCATCAAGCCAACTCCAATCCCAACTCCTAGACAAACGCCAAGCCCAATACCTACACCAACTCGAACCCCTGCGTTGAACCAGGAAAGTTCGCCGTCTTCATTCTCTATGTACTCATCTCTCCAGTACGAACTCTCGTGGTCTTCTCTTTCCAACTTGTACTTGAGATATTCTGAGACCTGAAATTGAAATGCATCCGAGTTCAGAAAGCTTCAAAGGTGACAATCACAGAAATGGTTCAGATCACTTGAGTAGTGAAATGAGTCACTTGTGTATTGACAGTTAATCAAATTCAGTTTGCCCATTATTGTGGCAGTAAACATGTAGAAGGTCTTACATATCCCAACAGAGACATTAACTCCAAACAAAGTAAACAATGGACAGTCTTCACACTAGTCATCAGCTAACCAAAGGAGATAAATAGAGATCCTAATTCTAGTTGGCACATTTTTATATATAAAAACATCAACATGAAACTCCAAGTAGAGAGCCATCACATGTATGATCCAATCATGCCAGACTATAGTCACTGCTCAAAAGTTTTAGAAAAAAAGGCATGGCATGGATCTATGACTTCACATGTCAGACATGCATGATTAAAGCCAAGATAAAATAAACCAACAGAAGGAACCCAGCAGAGTGAAGTCTTTATTTCACCACTTAGAAAAGGCACAGACCCTAGGCTTATGATTTACGCCCACTGTCAGTGTCATTTAGCTTAAGAATGATTTTGTATCAATAAAGTAAAACTCGCTAGAGGTCACCGAACTAGAAGGGGATGATTGCCAATATGTCATCATGAGAATTTCATATTTCAATTGCATAAGAATGTTGAGTTTAAACTCATTTTGTAATATGTCATTTATCTTTGATCTGTACAGAAAAAATCAGCCTTAACGCTGCCATTAGTAAGTAATCAGTTTGTTTAAAGTATGATCAAAACCAGATGAAAAATGTTTCTGGTAAATTACCTGCAAATCACGGTCGGATTTAGCATGTGCTTTGAAGTCAGGTTCAGATGTTTCATCTTCAGGAATTGCATCTAATTTATGCACTTTGTTTTGCTTTTTCAAGTTGGATAGTTGAATAGACTTCGTCAGAATGATTGGCGTTCCAGAAAAACAGCCTGCAAGGTAGACCTCGATTGTCGGTGTAAATATTTCATGACCCATCATCTGTTTTCCTTTCAGAAAACTGGTTCCAACTGTGATCTGAGATTCACAGTTCATGCTCCACCGGTTTGATAAATTGGTCGGCTCTCTGAGAGTTCCACCATTGCTACTAGCCATCTCCAAAATGCCGGAGAGGATGAGTTTGTCCTTGTCAAGAACCTCAAACTTTACTTTGCAAGTTAACCTTATACTATCAGTTCCAACAAATGTAGCCTCCTCACATTTTTTATCCATTCTATCTCTTCTAAGAAGAGAGGAGACGCCATCTGAATGAAGACCACATCTAGACCCATTAACCTCCAGCAGTGTGTCGGGGCTAAAAGGTATTAGATTTAGGGTCAGGAACTCCGGTGTCGAGTCATCAACTACAAAGTTACTAATCCTCACATAAAACACTCTCAAGTCCAGCCAAGCTGATGACAGTTTACTGGGTGTATAGTAAGATGGATGTCGGATAATCTGTAAGCCATTATTCTCTGGCACCTCTTTCTTCGAAGCATCATATATACGCCCTATCATCATAGCTCCTGTCATTCACTACAACCAGAAGAAGCAAAAACAACAACATCAGCACATACTTGAAAGTTGAAAGCAAATCGATTAAAAACTAAAACTACTGACACAAAAGGAACTCATCGCTGCTTAAAAAACGGCTACAAAAAGTAAAACAGACATGATAAAGAACAGCCGGAAAAAATGGCTGAATTACACTCCTTCAAACCAAGCCCAACAGCCATGTCGGTAAGCAGAAGTAATAAAACACCAAGGAAGCAGATAATCGTGAAAGGCTTAAAACAACCACAAACTCATATCTGAAATCCAAAACAACTCAACTCACCAGCATGTACCCCAAATCAACAACACAACACAACAGAGCAAATGACATCCCAAACACCCTATCTCTTTCAATAAAAGCTGGAAACTCCAGAACCAGACAAAAGCCAACTGAATGGCAAAATAGCTTGTCCAACAACAACAAAAATTCCAGAAATGAAAATTTTCACACAGAACAAATTGACAAAAAAATTACCTGAAGAAAAAACCAAACAAATCCAGCTTCAACTACGCATCTCTTAAACCGAAACAAAAACAACCTTGATCGAATCCACACCACAAAAATCAAAGTTGAATACAAATAAATAAATAATGAAAACAAACGTACGAAATCCTGCATCCACAAAAAAAACATGAAGCCCTAGCTTGTGCAAAATCAAATCCAGCGCAGATAATGGATGGACTGATCGCTATCGTACTCGATGGAATAACCACGATCCTCAACCAAGCGAATAATCAACCAATGAAAACAGCGTGAAATTGATTCGATTGAATTGGTTGTCGGGGAGAATGAGAGGAATGAAACAACGGTGGCGATCTTATCCGAAGATGATGATTTTGGGTGATGGAATGATTTTTTTTTTATCAGATACAAGTAGTAGAACTACTTGATAGTAATCTATCTAATAATATGATAATATCTTCACCACACAAATAGTTAAAGTAATTTTTCGTCGTTAAAGTGTTAATTTTCATCACTATAGATAATAAAACAAAATAAAAATAAAATAAAACAAAATTTCATTTGACAAAAATATTTCTTCTCATACTTTTATTTATACCACACATCATCCACACGTATTTGTTTATATTATTTCATATTTGATCATATTTGTCCGTATTTGTTTATATATAACTTTATTTAAATATATGTGACCATATATTTAATTGTATTGGATCAAGTTTTTTACATATAGATTTTTCATTCGGGATGACGGATTGTCACAACATTAAAAATAATATATTAAAACATTGAAAATCTTTATTAAAATTAAATTAAAATATGGAGAAAATTCCCGTCGGGATACGGATTTGACACTTGTGTTAAAAATAAATATATATACTCACTCAATCCTAAAAATTTTGTTTTCATTTAATAGTTGATATAATTTTTAAGAAAATTAAATTATATAAAATAAAAGTATAAAATAGAAATAATAAAAATAAATAAAAAGAGAGACAATTTTCATTTAAGAAAAAGAGAACATTTTGGGTCACAAAAAAATGAAAAAAAAAATATAAAACGAATGAAGTTATTCAAATAAAAATACGATAAATGATCTTTCATTTCCAGGGCAGGATGAATGAAAAAACTCATGATTCGATCTCTCACCACCCCATTAACCCATTGATGTAATGAATTGAATTGAAATGGTGAGACTGGGAGAGGCTTGTTTTGCAATTTTCTAGGAATTCGGGATAATTAAATTTCA
Organism: Echeveria elegans; assembly: GCA_035048345.1. Classification (NCBI taxonomy): domain Eukaryota; kingdom Viridiplantae; phylum Streptophyta; class Magnoliopsida; order Saxifragales; family Crassulaceae; genus Echeveria; species Echeveria elegans. Next base: position 5,827 of record JAWWMW010113357.1, read on the forward strand.
TTAATGGTAATAGAGTGATTAATTTTGAGCTTACGTTGAAAATAATGGTGGGCTGGCTTGCCTGAAAATATCTCCAGTGATTAGTTAAGGAGGTAATATTAATTTAATGAAAATGACGCCATTTGGCTTTAATTTAATTTCTACAGTAATTAGGATTGTACAAGATATGTGGTTTGTAATACTTACCAGATATCAATTACAAATACACATGGTTTCTGGATAAGGACGGCTGAGGAACATTTCATGTCACATTTGCTTATTTATTTGTAAACACTCACTTAGGTGCCAGTGCCACACACAGCACGATACTTAATAAATACACTTCCGTATTTTGGGGAAATTGAAGATATGCATGTATGTCGGCACTAGTTTAATCACACGCAACCACCTCTCTGTGAAATGACAATTTGTAAAAGAGCTTCCCTATGACATTAGTGAATTGCTGTAGACAATGTGTACACTATGCAACTATTGCAAATGCGACAAACTGGTCATATGACGGATACATATATCATTAGATTACATGACTTTCAATGGGAAATTGAACATGTGCCCATGCAGATAGTTCACTACATCTTCCTCGCTGCGAACTGAAAATTGACTTCCGACATTTCAAAAGAAGAAGATACTCACCTGTGTTAGTAGTTTTCCTGACTGCAAATGTGGACTTGTTTTGTGATTAATTACATCTTGAAATGATGGGGCGAGTCAGTTTCCCAAGTGACAGAAAACTTTGGTGGTTTCATGGCATAGTGCGAGATACCTTTCCGAAATCCTGTAATCTTTTTTTTTCCATAAAAAAGCTGACAGAAATATTTATGAAAATAAACTACCAAATGCCAAGTGTCAGACACTAAACTATGGTTTTCAAAAAACGTTTTTAGGTTTGTGATGCCGCTCCTTCTTGTATCTGGTATGTTCTGTATCAAAGCCACCTTCATCCGCTCCGGATACAGCCCAGGATGGTGCGAGTGCCATGTAGTCTGCAATCCTAAATGGTCTTCCCGATGCTACCTGCAGTGAGTTAACATATCATTTCACGATAAGCAGTGTGCAGTGGTGAGTAAGAGGTACCCAAAGAATATAGATGGCGAAAGAAATCAGCTACTAACCAAGTCATGAAATTTCTCGTAGTCAATAAATGTATGCCACTGTCCATTGACTTTGAACTTGTCAACCTTTGCCAACAGAACACAGCATGAATGGACATGTTCACAGGCCACCTCATACTCTCCATTACTTTTCATAGCCAATGCCTCAGAGAAAGCTTTCACATCAGCATGCCATGGTACATTCTCCATAGTCAACTTCGATGTTGCTGATCTGTGTAATGATGACATGTCAACATTATCATCAACATAATGTTGGGACACTAGCAAATGCATCAACTATGAAACAAGTAATTACGATCCACAATATGTCACGCCTTTGATTTCAACAAAGTCGGGATTTCCAATGCTGAAGAGGTTAAAATATGCATCTATGTCTTCCGTGTTCCATCCCTTGACTAATGTTAGGAGGTAAGCTGTTCGTTGATGTTTATCCTTAAGCGCCTTTAAGGAATCCTGAAAAGAAAGAATGGAAGGAGAGTGTCACAGGATGTGTGGCTTCTAGCAAATCCTGACTAGATATATATTACAATAAAGCAGAACCTCTATCACTCATAAGCTATTAACTGGCCCATACATGATAAAGAAACTCATTGTCCACAGACAAATACACTTGTACCATTTTTTTTTCATTTTTATAGGTAGTATCATAGTTCTAGTCTGACCCTCAGTTACGATCTTTGTCACCAAAATTATCACGTTTCCATCTTAACAGATCTTTGCAATCAAACTAGTGCTGACAAGCAACTACTGGTTGCTAATTGAAAGTAATACACTTCATAGCTCCATTGCATGTAATCATCAGATTAGAAGTTTGTGCGACTTACAACAAATTGCTCCCAGAAATCCCCAAAAAGTGGTCGGTCAATCGCCTTCAAGCTATCTTTTGTAGCTGCATCTACACTGACATATAACTGCACATTAAACAATAAAGCAATCAAAGGTTATTTACCATGTAGATGATTAGTAGAGCTTATTAACGCTATCTAGTAATGTTAAGGTTTTTTCAATGAATCGTGTAACACCACATGGAAACAATGACAACAAATTTGAGTGATGGGTTTGAGCAACATAATTTTATCGGGGAACTGAGCATTTGTAACAAGGAATGTTGAAATGCGGCGACGATGAAACTCATCTACAAGTGTGTTAATCTCTGGATACATGATAGGCTCACCAACAAGTGATAAAGCACAATGCCTGGGAGAGAGACCTTCAGCTAATCTGTTTGCTTTCACACCTAAAAATATTTTCAAATTGATAGACATAAGTGATAAAGCTAAGTTTGCAATTTACACTCCATCATAGATGCATTGGCATACAGAGCAGAAGTAAACAAACAACGAACAGAAAATACAACAGGAACCCCTTTCATTTGTTTGATCATCTTTTTATGAAGGTCTATGGCTGTGTTGACAATATCCATAGGATCATCCATTTTCCACATCCAACTCTTTCCTACTGGATTGGTGTGATGCCTCCAGCAGAATACATATTTGTTCGCACATGCCAAACTTGGAGTTGCTTCCACACACCTGATATACATGAGGCCAGTAGATCTGAGTGCACATGCAATACAACTCCTATAGACTATGAGTACGAATATAGAAATTATATGACCCCGTGATGGATTAAACCAAGATTTTTTAATATTTTTTATATTTAGGCTAAGATCCACAGAACTCGACCAAAATTCTGAGTTCAGAGGGAGGGAACACAAATGTTCACATCTGACCGTCTTTTATGCTTAGGCAGGCCCAAATTGCATCTTGACAACTTTGAAATGAAAATGGAAGTAGATGACACTACACTAGTACTTAAACTCGGTGGATGACACAATACAACACTCTACAGTCTTCACTACTACCTGTGACTCTCTATGCCTTAGAAGGAATGTTTGTACTTTGTAACACCCCACCCCCCCACGACCTCTTAGTTGAGACTTAGTCCATCTGCAAATTTTGACACCACTATGAGACCCGATAATTTTGTAGCCCTGCAAGCATCCACAGTGACATATTCATCAAGAACAGCATACAAATGCACAAAAAATGAAGGCGTCAAGGCGATATGAAGGATCGGTGAAAACAAATACAATGATGTCAACATATCACTGATCAACGCAAAGGGGTATAATAAAGAATATTGCATTTAAACTCTACGTGTCAAAGAAGGTTTGATTTTTAGTTAAGATCCCCTGACTCACATCTCGCTGAAGTGGTCGGAAGCAAAAAAAAATCCCTCGCATAAGAAATCCAGATAACAACAACAACAACAGCGATGCCATTATTTCATGCTGTTTCGAGATCTACTAATTGAGTGAGATAACCTACAATACATAGACATTTAATAAACGCAAAACAAGTTTATGACCGATGTACTGGAGTACGAATTTACGCATTCATAGTAATTAGTGACACACGCATATCTCCGTAACTATATATATACAATCAATAAATAATACAATATGCACCTGCTTCTCCAAGCTAGCTCTGATAATTGGAGTCACCATTTCCTTTTCCCCGTTTGCTTTCCCATTATAAGTCACTTCCTGATAATTGGAGTTTTAGACGGCGTGATTTGTAGAAGCAGTAAATGGAGCGGAGTGTGAGATGCGCCGCCGCGGAGGCCGACGGGGCGATTGACATTTAAGCGAAGAGCGCTGCGGAGATGTGTTTGGCGGTGTGGAGAAGGGGTTTATGGCTTTCGAAGGTAACGAAACGATGTCGTTTTTGGATTGTTCTACTAAGCAATTCTCGTGCCGCTTCCGCGGTACAGCAGATGTGATGTCCTTTCCAACTGGCGGTGATAGTATCATAATACTACTGCCTCCGTTTCAAATTATAAGTTCACTTTTCATTTGAAACTTTATATATGTACAAAAATGTCATTTAAGTTTATTAGTGTGACTGTTGCAAGTATTGAAAATATAAAATTTATAATTAATGCGTGAGTAATATTGTCAATTTATTATAATTTCTTTCATAATTAAGTAAGCGAACATATAAAATGGGAAATTCAAAAAAGGAATAGTGAACCTATAAATTGAGACGGAGGGAGTAATGTTTTTCGGTAGTAACATGGTAATTTTGGAATCAGATTCAAAACAAGCTAGAAAATTCGGATACAAAACAATATGGATATCAATATAAGGCAAACGGGATAGAAAGATATCATTTTGATATGGATATCAACATGTTA
>JAWWMW010113368.1:0-10136 GCA_035048345.1 Echeveria elegans
TCTAACCTTTTGTAAATTTATTACTAATAAAAATATTGATTAATTAACGATCGTCGGATCAAAAAACTAATGGCCTATATCTCTTTATACTTTCTTTTTTAAGAAGCCTTTTTATATGATCTATTGTCATATTATATTTGTTGTTATCTATTTTGGTTACTGTATATTTAATGAAAATCTTATTGATAGAGTCTGTATATATATACTTGCCGCTTTGCTTATGCAGTGTTGTAAGAATTGACACGCTGAGCGACTCGATGACCTTATCAGGTCAAAGGGTCAGTGGTTCAACCGGATTGCCGGATAATGATATAATATTTTATGATAATATATTTATTTATGGCTTATATAGTCAACAAATCAAATTAGCTTAATTGGTTAGGGTGTTAGAATGACTTATCGTTAGGTTGAGAGTTGAAATCTATTGGGTGTCATTATTTTTGGAAAAAAATAATACTCAACAAAATCGGTCTGCCCATCAAATTATGACCATATCTTGACCACTTCAATGCATGCCCGATCAACATACCATGGGTGTTAGTAACGAAAAGTTTGTTCAACCACGGTGTTTAATTCAAAATATTTTTACTATGCGCATTCAAATCCAACTTGGTCATATAGCGGGTGTTTAAAACAATGAATTTATTAACGAAAATCATCCGTAAAATACTAATTTTTTGAAAGCCACCCGTAAAGCCCAATATTAGTCATACACACATTAAAATATTTTTTTTTACCAAAAGCCATTCATTAAAATAAAATCTTGTAAAAACCCACTCATTGGCAAATTAAAAACATCACCCACAGACAATTTATTCAAAAAATCATAAATAAATAAAAAACTAAAAACATTCAAAGCTTCAGAAACAAATTTTAAAAAGTCACCCAATTAGTTTCAAATTTAATAAAAATGCCTGTCCTAAGAATATTTTTATATAAATTTAATTTGATATTTCAAAATTTTACCAAATTTTATCAAAATATATAAAAAAATTGTTAATAGTTTTCAATTATTGTTTTGAATGTCTCTAAATTTTAACAGAATTTTTAATATTATTTGTTATTTTTATTAATTATTTATATGAAATCTTATGAGACATTCAAGTTTTATAAAACATTTATATTTAAAAATAACAAAAAAATTAAAAATTAAAAATTCTTGAAAATTTGGAGATGTACAAAAAATAAATTCAAACTATTAAACAATTTTGTTATATTTTTTATAAAATTTTGTGCTAAAGTTTGGTAAATTTTTGAAATATCAAATTAAATTTATACAAAAATATTCTGAAGGCATAATTTTTTATTAAATATGAAACTAAATGAGTGGCTTTTTAATATATATATTTTTTCTGAAATTTTGAATATTTTTTAATTTGTTTTATAAAATTTTTGAATAAATTGTCGATGGGTGGGTTTTTACCAGATTTTTTTAATGGGTGATTTTTGGTAAAAAAAATATTTTAATGAGTGTGTCTGTGTAATATCAAATTTTATTGATGATTTTCTTAAAAATATATCTTTTACGGATAATTTTTGATAATAAATCCTAAAACTAATTTAGTCTTTAGGTTTATTCTTATGTCTTCTTTTACATGTACCGTGAGTGTTCCTCGTTTTCCTAATTTTTTATGGTCTTAATTATGGAGCATGGGTCTCACACATGCCTGTCTGTTCATATGCGCAGCCAACGTCTTTGTGAAATACTAACCGATGCTCCTATATCTTACGATACCGCTGCAGATGCACATAAGGCCAAGGCGTCTTCTACTTATGATAATCTGGTCTCTGCATATCAGGATGATGTACTTACCTATCACTGTTGGATTATTGATGAGGATGACCGTGCTTGTGCCATCATTGTCGCTAGTATGGGGGTTAATCTGACCGACGATACGCTGGTTCTCTTGCTTCTGCTAATGAGATGTGGGACAATATCTTCAGACTCGTTATGCACCCTCTGGTCTATCTCTCCTTTTATTCGTCAAGAATCAGGAACGAGACCTTTGTCAGGGAGATAACAATGTGGATGAGTTCTTCGACGCATTGTCAACTATTTGGCCCCAGCTGGACTCTCTAAGTCGCTCTCCATGCCACACCTGATTTTAAGATGATTCGAGAGCAGCTCCTTGCTCGTTATCCTGCCGTGACTTTATTGAAGGCTCTTTCTAATGTTCGTGCCGAGGAGTGTCGTCTACACACCGCTGGAGCGCAGCTCCTCTCTTTCAGCTCCCGCTTCTGGTGCCTCTCTTTCAGCTCCCGCTCATGGTGCGCCTGTTGCTGCTCAGACTGTTATCTCTTCTTCACCTCTTCGTTGCACATATTGTCATAAATAAAATTATTTGGTTGACAAGTTCTTTAAAAGGAGGAAAGATGATGCTCGTCGTTGTGCTAGAGGTCTTCGAAGAAGTTTGGGGACTCTACTCAACACGACATCACTCCTCAAGGGTCAAAGAGTTCAGACACTGAAGAATTGTTATCTTTGCTTAGACGTGTAGCTGCTTCTGCGTTATCTAGATCTGCTGGTTCTCCAACTAAGTCTTTTGACAATAAACGATCAACCCACACATGCTCTTCTCTAGGCACTTCTTCTTGGATTTTAGATTCTTGTGCTTCTTTTCATATGACTTTCAACAGTACACATCTTCGTTCAATTAGTCTTGTAGTCTCTCATGTAATTGGTTCAAACTGTTGATGGTACCTCTCTTTCTGTTTCGGCACGAGGCACCTAATCGACATATATCATCTTTTCATGTTTCAGGCATTTCTTTTGTTCCAAAACTGACTACGCAGCTCATTTTGGCTGGTCAACTTTTACAGATCATGGTTATCACATAATTCTTTGATTTTGACTCTGGTTCTGTTCAGGATCGTCGCACAGGGACTCTGGTTGGTACTGGCCGCCTCCCAACGTCTTTGGGAGCTCGATTCTTGTTATCTCGCCTCAGTTTTCGTTGTAACATCTACTACCTCTTTCAGTTAATGGCATCATCGTTTGGGCCATCTTTGTGGTTATTGACTTTCTTCCCTGGTTCATCGTGATATCTTGGGCCCTGTATCTGGTGATGCTTCTTTAAATTGTCAGGGTTGTAAACTTAGCAAACAACTACAACTTCCTTATAGTAGCAGTGAGTTTATTTCTAAACGTCATTTTGATCTTATTCATTATGATGTAATGATGTTTGGGGTCCGGATCCTTTTGTTTCGAAAGGCGGTCATTGTTATTACATAATTTTTATAGATGATTGTTCTCGTTTTCTTGGATTTATTTTATTTCGAGGGGACGTTCTTCCTATCTATAAAGATTTTATAAAAAATAATTCAAGCTCAATTTGATTATCATATTGCACCCTTCGAGCAGAATCTGCCGGTGAGTGCTTATCTCAGCATCTTCGTCGTTTTCTTGCCGATGAAGGGGCTATGAGAGCACCCACGAGGTTCAGTGCTTGTGTGTGACAACGTTTTTGGGCAAGATGATCGTGGATCAAAAGGGAGATTCTGAATAGTTGATTAGGTATGCTTAACTCAGGGAGCCTTAGACGTCCCAACATCTGATATCACTGACCTTTTTATAGATGATCGTTCTCGTTTTCTGAGATTTATTTTATGTAATATCGAGGAGACTTCTTTCTATCCATAAAGATTTTATAAAAAATAATTCACACTCAATTTGATTATCATATTTGCACCTTTCGAGCAGAATCTGCTGGTGAGTACTTATCTCAGCATCTTCGTCGTTTTCTTGCCGATGAAGGGACCATCTCCCAGTTCTCTTGTCCAAGTGCCCACACTCAGAATGGCATTGCGGAGTGCAAGCATCGTCATCTTTTAGAGACTGCTCTTGCTCGCTTCTATTGTTCCATATCATTTTTGGGTTGAGGTTGTTGCAACATGCGTGTGCCTCATTAATATGCAGTCATCCTCCGCTCTTCAAGGTGGCATTCCTGTTAAGCGTTTATTTGGTCAACTCCTGATTAATCTCATCTTCGACTCTTCGCTTGTGTGTTATGCCTTACTAGCACCACATGAGCGCACAAAAATGACTTCCCAGTCTGTTGAATGTGTTTTACTTGGTTACAGTGTCGATCATAAGGGCTATCGATGTTGGGATCTTGTTGGTCGCCGACTTTGATTTTCTCTTGATGTGACATTTGATGAGTCCTTTTTTCCACACTCCTCATCTAGTTCGCCTTCTAAATCCAGCTTGGAGCACATTTCCTTTCTTACTTTTCTGGATACAAACGTTGGCTCCATTTGTCCACCTAATGTGAGGGCTCCCCCGCTTTCTTCTATGATACATTCCAGTACTTCGATTGATTATGTATCACATTATCCTCTTCATTACACCCGTCGTCAGCATAGCTCTGTTCGTCCTGACATGCCTAGTACTCATGACGCAATCCCTTCTGCTTTGGTTATACCTGGTGTGCCTTCTTCATCTCATGACGATTGTGTCTTGAGGAGTTATCCTTTTTACCGACATCTCCTCGTGACGCGCTTTGTGAGAGCACCGTGAAATATGTGCTCATTGGTGGCAATACTTTTAACTTCTATGATGATTATATATGCCTGACTCAAGAGGCTGAGATGTTCCAGTGCCGAGAAAACAGGCTGAGTCTGGAGGTTCTCCTCATCTATTTAATGTCACGTGCCAGATGGAATCTGAATATTCCATATATATATAGCAAATGATAATGATCGAATATTCAAATATATTTCGTAATGGAGTCATATCTGATGATTACCAATTAAATCAGATTTATGAAGCATGAATATTTATCAAATACTTTTTGACAAATAATATTATCTAGTTTTATCAAGGATGAATATTTCAAAAGTCAAGTATGCCAAGTGATTATCTTGCTTGGAGAAAAAGCTTACAGACGAGTATAAATAGAAGATGCATTTCATCCTTACGCAACAAAGTCAATTTATACAAGAACAAAAGTACCAATGATTGACGACGTGCCCGAGCCATTCCGACGTTCAATCAAACACGACGAGGTGATAACCGAAGGATGCCGACAAGCTGTTGAAGCTTTAGAACTGAGCTGTATTGACTGAGAGGGAGAACAATAGCACAGAAGAGTTCAGACTGAGGTTTTCTTAAATCTTTTTACTGTAATTGTTCTTGACTTGATCATTACCTGAGGCTGTAATTGACTTGTAAGACTTTTCAAATTAGTGAATTGTTTCCACCGGGCTTGAGTAGAAGCTCCCAGACTAAGCATTAAAGGAGACGAACTAGGTTACCAATTTCTGTGTCTTTTTAACTTTCTGTAACGTCTCACTCTCTGACTAACTACGCAGAACCTGGACTAAACAAAGTTTGGATCCTAAACTAAATTGAGCACTCAATTTCAATTGGTATCAGAGCGGGAACTCGACATATAGAGTGATCGAAGAACCTTGGATTCAGACATCTGACTCAAAAATGTCACACGGACATTTCAGATACAAAGAGGCATTGATCAGACCATCTGTGCTCAATGGAAGCAACTATACATTCTGGAAAATACTGATGACTGCATACATCAGAAGCATGTATGATAGAGCTTGGAGGAATGTGATTGTTGGCTGGAGACCGCCCCAGACAGAGAGCGAGGATGGAAAATTTAGTTCTGAAGGATGAACTGCTATGGTCAGCCGACAAAAACAAACTATCAGCAGCAACTCTAGAGCCCTGAACTCAATCTTTGCAGCTGTTTAACAAGAGATATATGCCCTTATTCAATAATGTACTGTAGCAAAGATGCTTGAGATTTTCTTTAGGTTACCTATGAAGGGACAAACAAAGTTAAGGATAGTAAAATACAACAGCTGATTTCTAGATTTGAAAGTCCGAAAATGGGTGAACAAGAATCAATGACTGCATTGAACTCAAGGTTAATCACTATCTCAAATAAGTAACACGCCATTAGTGAACCCATTAGCATGGAAAGATTGGTGAAAAAGGTCCTATGAACTTTAAGTCCGAAGTTCATTATGCACAAAATAGCTATTACACAGACTCATGATCTAAAGACATTTACTTTAGATAAACTCTAGGGAGAACATGTGTCTTACGAATGTGAAATGAAAGTTGAGAATTCCCCAAAGAAGACTAAGAATCTTGCCCTCAGAAGTGAAATTGCTGAGGAAGAAGAAGAGTCAGAGGATGATCATATGGCTATGTTAACCAAACAGTTTGGTAAGTTTCTGAAAACTATGAATAAGAAGAATTATGGGTCATCACAGACTAACTTCAGATCAGACTCTAAGAACACTAAAGTTTATGTCGGAAGGACATCAGAGAACAACAAACCGATTGACAAAGGAAAGTGCATTCAATGTCACGAATGCGAAGGATATGGTCATGTCCAGCGTGAATGTCCGAATTTTCTCAGGAAGCAGAAGAAGCCTCTGGTAGCTCAACATAGTGACTCTGAGTCAAAGGTGAAAGAGAGGATCAAGTGAACTACCTCGCACCCATGGTCAGGACTGAGACCTCGCAGGTAGCTGAGGAAGTTTTTGACGGTGACACAGATACTGAAATAACTGAAGAATCTATAGCTGAGAGGTACATGACTCTGTTCGCAAATTGGGAGAAACTGATTGAGACAATCAGAAATCGAAGGGAGACAATGTTAAGCTAATTCAGGAGGTGGAGGAGCTGGAAGAAGCATTAAACCACACTTTTGAAGAACTCAAGAGTGCCCGAGCAGAAGTCACTCGTCTCACTAAGTTTGTATGTATGATGATGAAAGGAGCAAAACAGCTGGATGACATGATCTGTGCACAGGAGAATCCAAAGAACAAGATCAGATTAGGATTTTTGAATCAGACCGCTTGTGAAGAGACTAGTTTCGTGCACGAACAGAAGGGAAGCGTGTCCGATGCACGAAGATTAGCAACTGATTGGACGAAGGACACACATGTGTGTGACTATTGTAACAAACTGGGACACATTATGAGAAAGTGCAAAAAGTTTCTGACAAATACAGGAGGAGAGAAGAGAGACCTACTTATTACAAATGACATGTCGTAAAGTGGTGTCACAAAATGAGTCTAAAAGAAATTTATAATTACTAGGGTGACCTAGTATCGAACCCAAGGGAACAGCGAAATTTAGTTAATACTATTAGACACACAATTCTAACAAAGTAAAATGGGGTTTCATAAAAAGTTTATTTTGGTGATTGATTTTGTTGTAAATGATTTTTAAAGAAGATGTCTAGGGAATGACTCTCCCTATCGTACTCACGACCCCAATTTTTGGGATTTATGAAAATTGGTAGGTTGACTTAAAAGGTTTGGTTGAGGTAGGATTAGTCATGCTTATAGTTTGTACATCTCACCGGTCCGCATTTTGACGTACAAAAATATAAGCAATTATAAGACGGTAGCAACAGCCGCATTGAGTTACTATCGTAGAGTTTAAATCCGTTAGCCGCACGTGGTCAAATATAAGCTAACTTCACTAAACACTTTCTTAACTAATCTTTTGTTGATCAACAGCCGCACATGGTCAAATACAGGCTATCTCTTGAATAAATAACAATTAACCTTGTACATTACTATCTTTTGCCTTTTCGGTGCAATACTAGCCTGGGTTCATCCATTGGGATACTTCCTCGTGTTTGTGTACTCATACGGTTTGGACTAAGTGTAACTGAATAAACTTTAAGTCACCCATGAAACATATGTGAAAATTTCATAATCGATCGTGAGTAGTATAGGGAATTGTCATCCCCCTGTCATCTAGGACGACTACTCACTCATATCGAGGGAGTATGAACACATTCTAGGATGATAAAGTACTAAATTTTAAAGTAAAAAGTACAAAGAAATGTAGAAGAAAATAGATATTGAATTAAACTAACTTGGAACTTCGGAACTTACAAGAATTCTAAGCTAAAAACTAAAAAATCGTTTGGAGAGAATTTCTAAACAAACCAGTAGGGTTTCAATCCTTTTGAGGTGTGTAAAATGAGCTGGGGGTTCTTCTCTATTTATAGTGGATAGGTGACTCTCCATTCTCCTCCGAAGATGTTGTCATGGTGTCACCATGATGACAACTTATCTTGTTTCAGTCGAAGCGTCTCTTTCGATTCCTAGTCAGCATTTGTGATGAACATAAAAGCTGTAGATCTTTGAATAAGGTTTCCAACGCACCTTGATTCATCAAAATCGGAGCACGGACGCTCCCTGTGGAGGCTTTTCAAGTCTGGCGGGTCAAGCTGTTCATCCTCTCGGCCAGGACTTCTTTCAATCGAAACAAGCTCTGATTCGATCAAAACAAGTACCTATGGCCAACTTCGCTCAAGATCCTGAACTTCACGGTCAAAATGGGCTTTATTTCAATCGAGAAAAATGCTTCTTGAGGCATCGGATCGATCGAAATGAGTTTTGTCTTGGTCGAGATTAATGAATCTTCTAATTTGTTTCGATTGAAATGGGTTTTGTCTCGATCGAAAGACTACCTTAACTTTAGAATCAGTCATTGAGGACAGCATAAGAGTTGTAGAGTTTTGCGTTAACTTTCCACCACACTTAGTTTCGTTTTGATCGGATGTCATATGCGCTCTGTGGAAGCCTCACAAGGTCCGAAGATCCGCAAGACCCAAAAACTGCCGATTTTGCTCCTTTTGCTCTTATTTTTGCTATATTCTTCTCAAAGCTTCTACAATCATCATAATGAGTGTTTTATATCTGAAATGGCAATGTGAGTGAAGAATATTATCGATCTTATATGATAAAAGCGAAGAATATAAGCAAATAGGTGTCTAAATAATAGACTATTTCGACACCGATCAAATACCCCACACTTAAACTTTGTTCGTGCCGAACAATCTACTCTAAACATACTAAAAATCTACTCCTAACTCACTTTCGTAGGAATCACGAATGCATTTAGCGTATACACTAAGCCTTTAAACCCCTATATTTCTTTTGCCTATTTTTTCATTTTTTTCATTACAATCAAACGCATACTTCATTTTCATTCAAAAATTTTCTTTAATTTTTCCTTTCCTCTCCTTTTTTTTCCCGCAACCAAACGAGGCCTAAAATTTTACAATCAACCATCTTATTAGGCGTTGTTCATAATCACACTTTTGACTTTAAACGCTCTTCATAGTGGACCAACTAGGGTTGTATATGTGGAAACAATCCAATTAGCAACCACATTGATAGAGAAAATATTAAAAACATCATTCGATCTTACCGAACAATGCTTTACCAGAAGCGTCATCCAAACGACGATGAGACCATTGGCGAGTTAGAGTTACATCCGATGTCGTACAACAGAGTATACGTCATTCGCTTGACCATCAGAACATATTTGTTACCAGAAATCATCATATGTTGGGGACAATATGCCCTAATTACTCGTTTTCAGTCTGTGTCACATGTGTGTGTTCATGTGGTGTTGTAGAACAAGTACAATAGCTACTAGGAGATATGAAATCTTCTGCTTTCAATGTAAGCCGTTGAATATGTAAATCCTTTTTTTTATACATGTGGAGCACTGATCCTGATCGGAAGGGTCTGATCTACGCATGCCTAATCAATTCCAGGGTCGTTATGGAAAGCTTTTGTATTTCAATGTGCAGTTATGAATCTGAATCAACGTCTTATAAAAGTAAATTTCAGAGGTGAAGTGATGCGATGGAAAATCAAATTCAAAGCTTAAAAAGGATAATGGAGATTGGGTTTCTGAAAATATCGAGCTGCAATGCCTGGTTACATCCTACTTCAGTGAGTTGTTTAAATCTGAGTTGGAGGTGGGGCACTCAAGATTCGGAAGCCAATTTTGGTCATATTCTGTCGGGGCTTTCTGATCCAGCCTTGGGGATTTTAGAGGCGTCATTCTCTGATTTGAAAGTGAAAGCGGCCCTATTTCAGATGGCTCCTCATAAAGCACCCGGTCCAGATGGTTTTTCGGCGATGTTTTACCAAAATTGTTGGCCAATGATTAAGGAACAAGTAACTCTAAGAATTTTGCGAATGCTTAATGATTGCTCCATTGAAGCAGTAATTAACAATACTTCTATTGTCCTGCTCCCTAAGGTAAGGTGCCCTGCTCGTGTGGAAGACTTTAGACTGATTTCTTTGTGCAATGTATCGGGAAAGATTGTTACCAAAATGCTGGCAAA
>JAWWMW010113399.1:0-10134 GCA_035048345.1 Echeveria elegans
CCTTTGTGTCCATTTATTTAGTAATTCCAGAAGCCCAAGGAGGGTGTCTTACAATTTGCTTAAGCCAGATTGCAAACACAAGACAAATTGCTTAAGCAAGTATATCTATATCAGAGGCTGATAGTCTGCTTTCATGGAGGGTGTCTTGTGATATGGTACTAGCGTTCACACATCATGCATGACTACTCTCAATGAGTTGTTAAGCAATAAAATCATATTTATACACTTCCAATGTCCGTTTTCAATTTCATACTGAGCTTTGATAAATAACATAAGTTTTCTATCATTTCAAGGTACTCACTCCCCTACTGATGTATGGAATAATGTTGTGGAATGTCTTCGTCTTCATACTTTAGCGGTTGTGGTATAACTCTGCTCATCTGCAGAATCCTAAATGTAAAATTAACTGTAGTTTGTGATGAGTGATGATTTGCTCTCTATGTTCCTGCTGAATGAATTATTCAATCTGCATGGCTACGAGAAAGTGTTGGAAACTACTGCAGTTAAATGCTGACTGATGGGGCTGGTATGTATCAGACTATCAGTGATTTAGTTGGTTTGTTTTTTTTTCCTCAAAAAACTTGTTTTTATTTGCATGTTGTAAAGCAGGAGCATGAAAATGAGCAGTGACAGGCCATTTGGGCAATTTACTACCTCTTCTGTCGGTACGTGCGAAGCTGACTGACCGGGCATTAAAAGTTCAATTTACTACACCTCTTTCAAGCCTCTGTCTGTATCTTCTTGCAGGTGAGTAATTCAATGTTGATGACTTGATGTGTGTAAGTTGTTTACATTGATGCGGATGTTTTCAAATATTCAGGTGTTGTATTTTTTGAATTTGGGCTTTGTTTCTTTTTTAAAGAATATGCATTTGGTCTGCCACATGAATTATTCATCAACTTCCTAATGAACTGCTGCACTGCATATCTTTTTTTCAATTACTGATCATGTTCATGAATTGGTTTTCAAGGCTTTTTATGATGGAGATTTTTAAACGGCCGCTGTATAATGTTGTGCCATTTTTTTCTTGTACGTGATGGAAGCTCATGTTTTTCTGAGAGGCTAAGTGTTTGGTTTTATGTAAGGTTACTTGAAGCATCTTTTAGATTTAGACAAGTATGCATTCTCTTCTTTACCAATGGTTTACCTGTATTTTACCGGGGAACATTTTCTAGTATACTTCTGTTTCAATCTTTTACCTGTATTTTACCGGGGAACCAGTTTTGCTCCATAGATGTACTATAAGTTCTATGCGTGACCCTTTCATGCTCATGCTCATTTGAGAGGGCTTTACATCGACGTCAGACAAGTACTTCTGCAGATGTCATTGAGGTTTTTTAAATTATTCTTTTATTCATTTATAATCTCAAGAGTTGCAAAGATTTATTAACTCAGGTGGTGTGCTGTGGGTTACTATGAGATCACAGTAAAAGGGAACTACTTGATCGAATTGCGTTACAATTCAGCGGCATGTGGTATATTGTGCTATGGGATACTCTGTTGTACCATTTTACCTTCACTATTAACTTTTCTGGCGCCTTCTGGATACTACTAAGATATTCTTCATCTTATTTTCATAAATTTCAGGTATGCATGTATTCATGTTTCTTCCTCTTTGCTTGTTATGTTTTCTTGGTGGGTATGAGACTACAGTGCCAAAAGTCAGGTCTTCCAAATCCATTTTACTCTATTTATGTACCTCTCTGTTCTTGTGTTTATACTGTTTGTATACCTCAAATCAAATATGCAATACTTTATTTTATCAATAATTAAGTAAATACTTGTATTTCAAATTAGGCAATTACAAGGGTCTCTCAAATTCGAAGATGCAACTGGATGTGAGATTGCGGTAAAAGGGAACTACTTGATCGAATTGTGTTACAATTCAGTGCCCTGTGGTATATTGTGCCGTGGGATACCCTATTGTACCCTTTTACATCCACTATTGTGCTTTCTGGACTAAAGATCTTCTTCTTTTCATAAATTTCAGGTTTGAACTACTGCCATTTTGATACTCTTGAAGTGGTGGAACTGCCGGAT
The DNA here is from genome assembly GCA_035048345.1 of Echeveria elegans. NCBI lineage: Eukaryota > Viridiplantae > Streptophyta > Magnoliopsida > Saxifragales > Crassulaceae > Echeveria > Echeveria elegans. Next base: position 2,041 of record JAWWMW010113399.1, read on the forward strand.
AGCCTTTGGTTTTTGGCTTCTTTGCACGATATGTTTTCTCTTGGACTGCCAAAAGTCAGGTTACTCTATTTTTGTACCTCTGTTGTTGTTTTATGTATCTCTCTGTTTGTGTGTAACTCAAATATATATATATATTCTCAGATGGAGACATCCACTCCTTACATGGGCTTGGTCGCGTTTAGTTGGTATTATAGATCCACTTGTTGGGCCTCAAAGATGGGCTTGGTCTCGCTTTGTCATCTGCGTCAACGTCCCTCTCAACAACAACGACGACGACGACGAATATGTTCCTTTTTCTTCTAATAACGACGCCGTTTTAATGGCTGCTTTGTATCTGAATGCATTGACGAAGCTCTGTGATACAGTTGCAGTAGCATCAAGTGGCTGTGGCGTTGGAGATTTTAATGATCGGCGGTGGAGCAAGTGGCTGTGGCATCGCGCTTGAAGTTGCGACGAGAGGGTTAAAGGTCGGGCTTTTGGATAGGGAGGATTTCTCGTCCGGCACGTCGAAATTTATTCACGGAGGTGCGTGAGTTTGGTTTGAATTTTGAATATTCAACTCTATGTGTTCAGGATCAGGTGATTGATCAAATCGAATTGCTGACCTTACTGTTGATGATTCACTATGACTTAGCTTATTCTATCAACTTTATTTCAGTTTAGTTTAACTCGGCCACTCGGGTTTAAAGGAACTAGCCTGGTGGAAATTTGAGTTTTTAGCTTAAGATTTTGCATATGCGATTCTTGATCTGATGGGCTAAGGTATGCATACTGGATTCAATGAGGTAATTTATTTTCTTCTCTATTTGTCATTTTCCAGTTATCAACCTTTAGAGGAAATGAATCTTTAGATAGAGGTTGGGGACAAGAAACATAGTGCTGTATCGACTGAATTTTGACTGTCCAGTTAATGGAGTTGAATTGAATTACATCAATCTCCTTGAGTGATTTCTTTGGAAGGGTAATGGAAGAAACTGGAAGGTACATTTGTTATAAGATGGTCAAATGAATGATGCGCGTGTACTTCCGTACTAGCTGGGAAGAACCATTGCTGGCACCACAGATTCAGATACTGTCATTACAATGCTCCCAGAACCTCATGAGGATGAGATTCAGTTTATACCGGATGTCATCTGAGACTACATGAATGTGAAGGTTTATTGCTAACTTAATTCTTAGTTTCTTAAATGCATTCAAAGTTCAAAACTCATCTATTCTGTACTAAATTAATTCTGCTCCATTGGATAAACATTCGGAAAGTTCACTTTAATGTCTGATCCTTATAGTTAACTCTTGTATTGTTGACTTGGTGGAGTATTGCTCTGTTTCATTGAATATTTGCATGACAGGCTCCTTTTAATGATCTGCATGGTTTTTATGTGGATCTTCAATAAGAGCATATGTTTGATTTGGTTTCATTTTGATCGGCTCTATTATTTGTAGTTTCTTTTTAGTTTTAGTTTTTGTTTTTGTTTTTAAGTTTGATTATTAAATATGTGAAATGAAATGCTGGTGTTATAATTCTGCCTAGGTACGGCGAGCAGATGTTTTATCTACTTGGAGTGGGATGCATCCGTTAGCAAAAGACCCTTCTGCCAAGAACAGTGAAAGCTTATCCAGGAATCATATTGTGTTTTGAAGATTATCCTGGTTTGGTAACAATAACAGGTAGAAAGGGGACAACCTACAGGAGGTAAAAATAACTAAATTATATTCACACGAACGGAACATAACTGACGAATACTCTACAGTGTTCTATTGATATCTTTTGCCACTTTCAGTATGGCAGAAGATGCAGTTGATGCAGCAGGTTTAACAATTTGCGACTTGACGGAGGGGATGGATGGGATCATGCTTTTTTCACTGTTCTGATGCAAGAATTTGTGAGAATGAAAGACGACATACAAAGGAAAAGTTGTTCCTGGAGTTATGGACACTACATCACCAAAACACTTATCTCGATCATATGATACTCTTGCTGAACGGTTAGCTGCAATAGCTCAGGTATGCATTTTCAACAAAACAATTATACTTTCTTTTGGAAAACAGTATTTCACTTTAGTCCTTCAGAAGTGCCGACTTTGTAGTTTTTTTTCCTTCATCTTTTTGGTGCTCAGAAAGAAAGTTTGGGCAAGCAGCTTGCTAATGTTACCCTTTTCTAGAAGCTGAGGTTGTGTACTGTGCTAGAAATAAGTACTGCTAATCTGTTATTGATTTCATTGCTAGGAGATCCGGGCTTGCTTTTCTCGACACTGATGCAGCAAATCGAGCCCTTCCTCGCGTCATTGATATTCTGGCTACTGAACACATATGGGAGAAATCTAGAAGAAAAGAAGAGACTCAAAAGGCCATAGCCTTCCTTGACAATTTCAAGTCATTCAAAAATGCCCAGTTCGGTGACGGTAAGCATGGCTAGTACGTTTCTTTTTTTTTCATCTCATTCTGCAGGTCGTTAAAAGGGAAGCATGAATGTACTGTAATAAAGTAATTAACCAACCCTCCAAACACCAATGTAGTTGAAAATAAGCAATGATAGCACCTTTGTAGTTCGCTTCGTTCAGCTTTGTGAAAGTTTGTGTGCAGGTGATTCTACCCAAAGGAAGCCAATAGTAACCGAGGCGAGTGAACTTCTATCATGGGAATCTGAAGGTCATATTCAGCAATGGTCTTTCACTCATTGATGAATATATCTGTCAACAACTAGGAGTCAAAAAGAATTGAAATGATTCCGAGTTCCGAGTGATAACTGGTCTGTACTATGATTAGCTTTTGCCGCTACTTTGTACCTCCCGTTACTAATGTTTTTGCTGTCTCAGTCTTGGCCCGCTTTTGAAGGTTTGGAAGAACTGGTCGCGCTATATTATGTAGTATTGTAGCAAATCTGATTCCAAATTTCAGCACAGGTACACTTGATAACTTATTAAGCCTATTGAACATATTTTATTGAGTGAGCAATTACAAATTCATCAGCCATTTAGCACCTTTCTCTTGTGGCGCAAAAAAGGAGTCAAGGCCTTCCAAGTACATTGACTTCAGCATTCAATCCTGGCAATGAACAAGTGAGAACTCTCATCCATAACTGATAAGCCTTCGTTTTTTTCAATATATATACATATATATATGCAAATCTATAACATGTTATCATATGTTAAAGCCCTAAACTGAGACATTTTTATGCAATCTATTGGTTTGGCATGATAATTTAGATAGTTTAATCATCTGGGATTGTACTATGCTAATGGAGTGGCTGTTGTTTCACGGGGTGCATGATTTTAATTTGATTGACGAATTGTAGATAAGATTCCAAGCCTCTCTCTGTATCTTCTTGCGGGTGGGTAATTCAATGTTGATGAATGGATGTGTTTAAGTTGTTTACATTGGTCTGGATGTTTTCAGATATTCATTCTGAAAGTGTTGTATATTTGGAATTTGGGCTTGGTTTCTTGTTTAAAGAAGATGCATTTGGGCTGCTGCATGAATTATTCATCAACTTCACTAATGAATTGCTGCATATCTTTTTTTCAATCAATAATCATGCTCATGAATTGGTTTTCATGGCTTTTTATGATGAAGAGTTTTAAAGGGCGGCTATATTATGTTGTGTCATCTTTTGCATGTACGTGATGCAAGCTCATGCTTTTCGGAGAGAGGCTAAGTGTTTGCTTTTATGTTAGGGGTATCTGAAGCATCCTTCCAATTTAGACAGGTATGTATGCTCTACTTTACCAATGGTTTACCTGCATTTTACCGGGGAACATATGCTCATATACATCCGTTTCAATTTTTCATTGTGATAAACGGATCCAGTTTGTGGTGCGAATGTGGGTTGATATTAATCAAGCCTATGAACTGATTGTGAGTTTTCTCATGCTTCTATTCTGAACGTCTCATGCTTGATTTGTTCTTATTGCCTAATTATAATGATAACATATGCAACTTACTGACTTTAGTCCTCAATTCCGTTTCTTGAAACGTTTACGTGTCTCTGAATTTGAAAGCACATGTCTCGCATCTGATGAAACATCTGAGTGAGACGCGTTTGCCGTACAGGCGTACACTCATCTCTATACCTGAGATTTAATTTGATGGTATGCTTATTATTCCTATTCGGTAATGAGGAAATGTTTGGGTTATGCAGACTGGCTGGTTCATTTGGTAAATATAGTATTAAAAGGTGGTATACTATAAGTTTATGTGACTATTTTGTGCTCATGCTCATTTGAGAGGGAATGCATGAGCTTTTCATCAACCTCAGGGCTCAGACAAGTTCTTCTGCAAATGTCATTGAGATTATTTAAATTATTCTGTTATTCATTTATAATCTCAAGAGTTGCAAAGATTTCTTAACTTAGGTAAATGTGCTGCAGGATCACAGTAAAAGGGAACTACAATACTTGATCAAACTGGGTTACAATTCAGTGGTCTGTGGTATATTGTGTTGTGGGATTGTGGAATACTCTGTTGTACCCTTTTACATCCACTATTAACTTTTCTTGTGCCTTTTGGATACTTCTAAGATTTCTTCTTTTCATAAATTTCAGGTGTGCGTGTTATTCTCTTCTTGAGGTTCTTGAGGCTTTTACTATCTGTTCATTTTAGAGGCCTGCGGTGAATGTGGCGTTCAACAGCAGGATGTTTTGTTTGGTAAATATGGCGCCTAAAGAGTCAAATGCGGCCGCTTATGACCGGCCGCCATTTGTAATGTTTAGTTAGACAAGCACAATCTTGGCCAGTTGAAATATACTAGAACACACAAACAGGTGAGCATGTATTCATGTTTATTCTTCTGAGCTCAAACTGTTGTTTTAATGAAGGATTAAGAGGGTAGGAGGAGGGTTTGAACTACTCAGCATTTTGATACTCTTGATGTGGTGGAATTGCGGATAGGGTTTGGTTTTTTTGGTTCTTCACATGATATGTTTTCTTGGTGGGTATGAGACTCTAGTGCCAAAAGTCAGGTATTCCAAATCCATTTACTCTATTTATGTACCTCTGTTGTTGTGTTCATACTGTTTGTGTACCTCAAATCAAATATATATTTTTCCCAGATGGAGTTGGTATTTTATACATACACTCCTTACATGGATCTAGGTTTCTGGGTATGAACATATGCTTAGGAGCATGCACTCAAGATTACCTGTTTTCTTATGCTTTTTAGCTGAGTGTCTCATGCGTTGTATGGTTCATGATAGCCATATGCACTGACTGATACTGTAAGTTTTATTTTTCATTTCAGGATGCAAAAAAGATCTATCAAGATTTGAGCATCCACAACTGGTTGTGAGTTTTCGGTTCGTTACTTTATATGTTTTCTTGGTGGGTATGAGACTCTAGTCATGGAGTGCCAAAAGTCAGGTCTTCCATCCCAACTGGTTGTGAGTTTTCTCATGCCTTTATTCGGAGCATCTCTATTCTCATGCCTTAGCCATATGCGTTGTATTTGTTTTTCTCGCTTTGTCATCTGCGTTTGGCCTCATCTTTTGATAACTTGTCTCAAACATGAAGTTTCTAGAGTAAGACACTTCTTTCTCACAAAATGGTATTCGTTGGGCCTCATCTTTAGATAAAGCTTGGGGACAAGAAACATAGTATGCTCGCTAAATGATACTAATATTTAAAGCCCTTTATTGTAATAGTACTCTACCGTGAGAGCTTATGCTGGTTTTTCATGCTCTTGAGGAGCGTAAGCAGGTTATTGAAAATGCACCACATCTCTGTCATGCCCTTGTATGACACCATGTTTTAACTGGTTTGAAGTATAATATTACTGGCGGGACCTGGTGGCTGGAGCTCGACTCCTTCATTTGTCAAGATACTATTCAGCAAACGAGTCTGTTTGGCAAATCCCTACCCTTGCGCGAAAGGGTAATGGAAGAAACTTGACAGGCACGGTTTTTTATTATGATGGTCAAATGAAAGATGCGAGTTTGAATGTTGGATTGGCATGTACTGCCGCACTAGCTGGTGCAGCGGTGCAGCGGTGCAGCGGTGCTTAACCATGCAGAAGTAATTTCAGTTCTTAAGGATGAGCCAAGTGGGGGAATAATGGGAGCGAGGATTGGAGACAACCTTTCAGGTGTACCAATATATGAGGTTATTTTTTCTGTTTGCTTAATTGTAACTCATACCTTCTTTACTCTAATGATGCTGCGTAAACTGGCCTTTATATCTATCATGGAGTTTAATGCATATGCAGAAGATGTCGTGAATGCTGGCGGGCAATTTTGCTACACCGTTAAATAAATGGCAGATGGTGATGCAAAACCTGTGATATCTCCTAGAAGTGGCGTGCATATTGTTCTTCCTGATTACTATTCTCCGGACGGAATGGGACTCATTGTTCCAAAGACAAAGGATGGTCGTGTAGTTTTTGTTTTTGTTTTAAGTTTGATTATTAAATATGTGAAATGAAATGTTGGTGTTACGGCGAGCATGTTTTATCTGTTTGGAGTGGGGTTCGTCCATTAGCAAAAGACCATTCTGCCAAGAACACTGAAAGCATATCCAGGGATCATGTTGTGTTTGAAGATCATCCTGATCTGGTAACAATAACGGGTGGAAAGCCCCCGACAGCAGGTAAAAATAAATAAATTATATTCACACGAACGGAAGATAATCCTGACGAATACTCTTTGGTGTTCTGTTGATATCTTTTGCCATTTTCAGTATGACAGAAGATGCAATTGATGCAGCTGTAAAATCTGGAGGTTTAACTCCAGGCAATGAGTGCATCACCAACAAGTTGCGACTCATCGGAGGGGATGAGGACATACAAAGGAAATGAGTGCATCACTGTTCTGACACAATAATATGTGAGAACGAAGAGGACGTACAAAGGCAAAGTTGTTCTTGGAATTATGGAAATTTGGAAACTACATCAGCAAAACACTTATCTCGATCATAACGGTTAGCTGCAATTGCTCAGGTATGCATTTTCAACAAGTATACTTTCTCGACACCAATGCAGCAAACCGAGCTCTTCCTCACATCATTGATATTCTGACTACTGAACACAAACGGGACAAATCAAGAAGAATGGCCAAAGCCTTCCTTGAAACTTTCCAGTCATCCCATAAATGCCCAGTTCCTTGACGGTAAGCATGGATAGTACGTTTCTTTTTCTTCATCTCATTATGCAGGTCGTTAAAAGGGAGGCATGCATGCTTCGCTGTTGTGAAACGTCAACAAGCAAAAAGAGACCTATTGAAACAGCAAACCGGTCATAGTTCCTAAACTAAACTTGTACTTCCCAAAACCTCCCTAGCATTCATGTGCCTAATTTGCACCAATCTAAACATCATAGGTCAGAGAATACCTACACACCGTCTTTAACTTTTGTCCAGGCCCTGATCCTGTCTCTCTGATAACCACGACACAAATTCAGCTACCTAATCGAAGTGTCTAAATGCAAAAACCAAGGCCGCCAATATCAATCCCAATTTCGTTTTTTTGGCAAATCAAGAAAAAAAAGATACTCCATTTCATTCGCAGGATCCCATAAACCTTCATCCTCATCAATCTACCGACAGAATGCCACAAAACCCGAACATCAAAACCTAAATTTCATCACCAACAGATTCTTTACCACTAAACCATAACAACCTCGTTTTACACATCCAACCCACATTGTCCCAAAACCATCCACATTGCCAGCAATCATCAAAAACTCGATCTTTTTACAAACCATAATGCATGTGGCTATCATGAACAATATAAAGCATGAGACACATGAGTGCATGCTCTCAATACCTCAGTGATGGACATCAGAATTAGATTTAAGTATGCTATAAGAAGGTATTTCTTTCACATTTGAAAATATAATATTGGTTGATGATCGCCAACTTCATCTTTTCCTTTTCTCAAACACTTCACATAGACATAGCTTCAGAAATAAGAATGCAACAGAGTATTTGTTCTCACAAATGGCCACAGCCCAAGGATAAATGATACTACCAGGTATTTCTTTTCAAACAAACAAATTGAACTAATCCCGAGTGCTTAACAATAAGAGTAGATATTGTCAGCATCTGCGGCCCGAGGCACTGCCTCATTTAAGCTGAATCTTCAGGCTTTTCAGTGGTTGAAGGTAATGGT
>JAWWMW010113410.1:0-10133 GCA_035048345.1 Echeveria elegans
CAGGTATAATTATTAAGGGTATGTTCTTTACATTTAGTGTAATGCAAGATTAAGCTAGTTATTCAATACAAGAATGGATTAACTTAAACCTAAACTATGCAAATCCTAGCAATCCAAATTGTCTGCAAACTAAGAAAATTTGAAAAATAGGAGCACACAAGAATTTTATGTGGAAACCGGCAGAAACGGAGGGAAACCAGTTTCCGCCGCAGAGGCGAAGACGCAACAATCCACTAAGCAAACAAATGACATGATTGTCAATCTCAGCCTTGATTGTGCAAGACTGAGTTATGAACACTTCTGAAATTTAGGGGAACTGAGTCGTTGTCCAACCAATTTAAATGTCATAGCTTGAAGACGTGTAGTTAGAGCCCCAAAACTCGCCCACCGGTTCTTCGGTCCATCGAAAATATGCTTGAAATTGATCAATGTTGTAAATGTCTAGTATTTACACACCCATTTGCTTGTGTTTGTAATACTTACAATGTAAATAGAATTGTATTCTACTCTCACATTGTCATTTCAAGTATAAGACACGCTTTATGATGATTATAGAAGCTTGGATCAAAACATAGCAAAAGTTAGAAAAAAATGAGCAAGAAATGGAGATTTTTGGTCAAGTAAAGCTAGGTCAACGGAACAATCAAAGTCAACCCGGAATACCTCTCGATCGAGACAGAAATCGTCTCGATCGTGCGAAGTCTCAAAAGCAAACTTATCGACCGAGAGAATGGAGCTTTCGACCGAGAGGCATTCTAGAGTTAACCGAAAATTGAAGGAACTTTTCGATCGAGACAAAATGTGTCTAGATCGTGCCGATTTCTCAGAAGCAATCCTTTCGACCGAAAGAAATCATGTCTCAACCGAAAAGGTACCATGTCTCATTTGAATTTGTTTATCCGAAAATTTGATTTTATGGATAAACTTGGACTACAAGAAGACTCCTTATGAATTGAAAAGCCAAAGGTTTATCCTTATTATGATGAAAGGATAATCTTGAAGAAACAAAAGGGTTGGAATTCTTCTTGGAGAAAATCAAAGAGTTTATCACTCTCTATAAAAGAAGGCCTCATTCCCCTTCAAAAACAGAGATCTCATAGACTGATTTCAGTCTCAAAAACGCTGCCCAAGTTCCATTACGAAGCAAGGATTAATCGCAAAGAAATCCGTCATTTTGAAGACCCGACTTAACATTTCTAAACTCTATTTTTATTTTTGTGTTTCAATTCAGCCATATTTTGTTTCTCACTCAATATGAGTGAGTAGTTTATTTGATGACAGAGGTCTAATGGATCCCCGAACACTCATGAATGGTTGAAAGATTTCCTACTGATTGTATGTTGATTAAGTTTGAGTATTTAACTTACGCTTATATGACACATGTTAGGTGTTCGATAAAATGTCTGACAGAATCGTATGAGTACTTTAATCTTATGACCATCAGGGTAAGACTAGCTAGTATTGTAACCAACCAGAGTGATACTTGTTTATTATAAAGTTAGATGCTTTCTTAAAACTATAGTGTAGCTAGGATTGTGACCAAGCAGGGCGATACTTGTTACACGAATGATAAAGTCTAGCTTAAAATGTTTTCAATCGAATTAGTAGACTCTCTACCGATGATATTAAGAAAATTGATCTCTACAATAGTAACTCGACATACATACCAGTGAGAGTTGTTATTGTCATTGCTTCTGTGGGTAATTCAACATGCATACCAGTGAGAGATTATCACATTGCTGCCATCTAGACTTATGTTAATCAAACTCTTTCAAAAATGTTCTACTTTATTTATAGGAATCATTCAGCAAAAACCACGAGTATTCTTGGTGAAGTTGTTCCCCAGACATCTGCTTTTTAATCGTTATTTTACAACAATATTTGTCATTGAACCAACTTTATACGAATCCCCAGAATTGTTAGAACTATTTTAGTGCTTGAAAGTTTGCTTAACTAAGTTTCTACCGCTTCCTTAATTTCGACACTAGGTCATTTTAGTCTTTTACAAACTTTGTTTGATATACGTGCGTGAACACACCATTTACTACACGTTAGAAATGCATATCAAATTCGTAAATGGTCCAACTTTTATAGAAAATAAAGCATATTCATTCATCACCCTATCAAGATCTTCCTCATTTACCAAACAATCTATGAAATCACTTCATTCTCTATTTAGATATTTCACCATCTTTATGGGGAGCAACTCTATTCAAGTATATCACAAGTCATTTATCACTATAAAACCTTCAATAAATATAAATAAAATAATGAATAAAATTGGCGGCCACTTAGGATAACATTACAAATAAATAACATGTCCAAAAAAACATACCTTGGGTTCAAAGAATGAACAAGACAGTGAAGAGGTGTAATACTCTTTGACCATCGAGCCACTAAGATATCATAAACCACATCAAAGAATGGACTAAAATTTGTAAGAGCAAACTTTTCTTTCTTATAGATTTCAACCTTTACTTTTTCGATCATGGAGTCCCACCTCTCATACACCAAATGAAGACATGGTTTATCGGTGTCACAAAAACGGATCATCTCATAAATGGGGCGGGTGAAATCAACAATGTAAGTCAATTTGTCCCACCAATCATCATCCATAATCTTCTCCTTTACGAAGTTTGCTTTTCCAACATCATCATCTCTTTATGATGTCCACTCATCACTAATTATCATTGCTTGTAAACTATGTTTAATAAGCTTGAATCTCTTAAGCATCACAATGGTGGAGGCAAAATGAATATTAGTCACTGCAAACAACTTGAGAGAAGAGAACTTTAGAAAAATGGGTAACCTCATATTGTGGTTCATAATGAATTTTTTTATCTGTATCGCATCTCCAAGAACTTCAGTGATCCAACTACATTTGTCATAAGTTCTCTAATTTCCATTCAAGTTCTTTGATGCACAAATATTCTTCAGTGCAAGATTTAGTGTATGAACGATGCAAGATTGCAAGATGTCTAACAAATGTGAGGAAACTTACTCTCAATGCACAGACTAAAACGTCGGTAACGTTTTAGTCTGTGTTTGGGTAGCAGTCTAGCGGTCATTCATTCAGTCTTTAAAAAGAAATACGATATATAAATAAAAAGTTCCGAATAGTTTCAGCTTATTATAGAAAATTAAGTCACACCACAAAACAGAGACAAAATTAAAAACCTCCAAATATTACAATCAAAATTACTGGTAAAGAAAGGAAAGAAATTATCTGCAGATGAGCAATAAGCTATGTCAGCTTCATCACAGTGTACATATGGACATGTTTATGGTTTCTGCTGATCTGAATGCATATACAAAATTACTGAAGATCAGAACGCAGAATAGTAATAACTTATACACATATATGTCAGTCGTGTCGTCCGGGTGGTTTCACCTTCAAAAACCTTCCCCCCTTTTTATTCCTCCCCATCCAATAATTCAACAATTCTGCAATGTCTCTCATCTCTATATAAATCACAAGTTTGAACAGTATGTGATATGACTAATTTAATTATACTCAAAATAAATGAAAAAAGAGAGAGAATAAAATGTAGCTTGTATATGCACCACATCGATCCGAGCTCTAGGATCGCAGGATCAGCTGCACTGAAGACGCTTGCTTTAGTCATCTGTACGCGCCCCCAAAAACCCGATATAAATCTTACATGGTATTGTACATATGACACAATGTTTAATGCATGTCGTGTGTACTTAGATGCTTGTGTCCATACAGAAAGAAACGCAGCTATAGGTAGGAGTGCGAGCAGTATATAATATCTTACTGAACCATTGTGATATTGAAAGATGATGACGATGTCCCTCCCTTTTTGTTGTTTGTTGGTCTTTGGAACTGATCTATTTCGTACCCCATTTTCTTCGCTTTTTCCGACTGATCATCTTCATCATCCTCATCCTCTGCGCTATTATTGTTGCATAATTCATCAATCTTTTGCGGATCAGTGTTACTGAAGTCCTCTTCCAAATCCAACTGTTTCTGTTCCATCAAGATGTCTTCTGGCTTCGATGCAAATTCAAGGATCAGATCATGACCATTGTTCCTTTTAACTAATGCTTAATTTACTCGGTTTTTACGTATATATCCATGAAAGCAAAAAAATTCACCAAAAAGAAAAGGCCCTTTTGCTGCATGAATGTATATGTAATAAGTAATGCATGAGTCATTAATACCTTTTTGGATCCTCCAATATTGTTTGGCTGCACTTCATCATTAATGGTTCCATCTGATGCCCTCTCCGACGAAACTGGTTCAACATGAGTACCTAAGACTGCACTTCCTTGCTGTTGAACTAGAGACGACGATCCAGGAACAACACTACTATTGCTTCTTAGAGGAGGAGGGGCTGCGGTACGAGTATTACCTTCTTGGACTGCACCCAAGTGGTCTTGTTGCTGTTGCTGGAATGGAACAATCATGCTGCTACTGGAGGAGGACCTGCCGCTGCTAAGTTTCTTTCTCTGATAGAGAGCGTCTAACTCGTTGAAGTAAGGACAGGTTTTGGCATCCTCTGGCCTTTTCTTGTTGCTTTCCTTCACCTTTTTGAAGTACTTGTTTATGTTCTCCCATTTCTCCTTGCATTTTTTGGAGCTTCTGTTGTATCCCATCCTCTGCATGCCTGCTGATATTTCTTCCCATAGAGGCCCTTTGGGTCCGGCTTCTTGGTACCGGTTTTCTAGGCTGCTTCTCAGCTTGATCAGTGCAAGAACCTCAGCTTTCGGCCATCTTGATGATGATGCTGCCTCCCCAGCTCTGTTGCTAGTTAATTCTTGTCCTGCTTGCGATGACGGTGGTATTTGCCGTTCTGGGATGGCCATGATTACTTCAGACGATGATATTACTGGTGGTGGTAGCATCTGGCTAGTGACTTGTTGCTGCCTGATAACCACCAGTTCAGTATTTTTTTGTGGTTGAACGGGTTGCTGTCGCCCAGACTCCAGGGGTGCTGAGGCAGGAGTCATCGGAGCTGGTGCGACATGGTGAACAGCAGCACTAGTGGTAGCAGTGTAAAAAACAGGTTGAGGTTGAGGCTGAGGCTGAGGTTGAGGTTGAGGAGGCAATTGAATGGTTTGTCCGGTGATCTTATGAATAAAAGAGACAATGGCTGCATCCCTTGAAGCAGCCATAGCTCGTTCCTGAGCGGCTAGTTGCCGCTGGCGGCTCAGTCTTGCGGCCTCGTGCTGCTTCCAAGCTTCTTCACTCATCAATCTATCTTGCTCTCTTTTCTCAATAGTCTCCAGGAATTTCTGCTGCATAGCTTCCTGCTTCTGCATCACCTGTTTCATCAGCCCCTCAAAGAAATCCATCATCCTACCGCGCTTTCCTGCTTTCCAACTTCCTGACCCTGATGATGATCTTTTGCGCTTTGGGTTATTGGATGAAGCAGGCCTACCCTCTAACTCCTCTTCTACTTCTTGATCTTCATCGGACATCATATCATCAACTTCATCGTCCGAATCAGAAGAACCACTGTCCGACGAGAAACTAATCCTAACTGGCTGTGCAGCGACAGAAGCAGGCAGCTGTGCTGAGGCTGAGACATGAGCTGAAGTAGTGGAATACATGGTAAAGGGCTGTAACAGTACTCCTCGTCCTCCACCACTACCGGGAGTAGTAAACTGTGCTGCAACAGTAGCACCGGTTGTTGGGAATGAAGCCATCACAACCTGCTGCTGATGAGTAGAAGAATTAGGAAGCGATAGCAGCAAGTTTGTAGGTGATCCGGTAGCAGCAGGTGGTGGTTGAGCTTGCATGGCGTCTAGTTGGGTGAAAAAGCGATAGGTTTTACCGTCCTGACGACCGGCTCGGCCCTCTTTGGTCCGCTTATAGTACTTGTGAACGTTTTCAAATTTCTCCTTGCATCTTTTTGCACTCCTAACATACCCCAACTCACCTAGCTTTCTGCAAAATATTATTTAGTACATAATTAATATTATAGATAAGAAAGATTCGCAGCAGCAGCCAAACTAGCTTTAAAGTAAATTAGACTACAAGCCTGAAGCTGGCAAAAGAGATCTGAAAGACATAATTTTAAAAATATTTTAAGGCTTCGGTTGGTTGCGGAAAAAATGTGAGGAAAAGAAAATTAAAGAAAAATAATTTTCCCATGAGAAATTTGTAAGGAAATTTTGATATCATTTTGCCTATTTTTTTCCATTTTTTTCCTTACAACCAAACACACATTTCATTTTCATTCTATTTTTTTTCCTCTATTTTTTTTTTCTACAACCAAGCGGAGAATAAAAAAATTAACCCGGAAGTAGCCAAGGGGCATGCAGTCTCGGGGTCCAGTCCCGTCAGTACCATACCACGAATTAATTAATAAGTAAACATTTCATTGACAGGGAGATAAGTGATGGAAATTAAACTTGGTGGATAATTCAAAAGGCAAAAAATATGAGGAAAAAGCCACCAGACTGCTGCTGCTGCTGCACTGAAATTAATATCCTTAGGATTCCTTTCTTCTCCAGCTAGCTACATGAGAGTACACGCTATGCTATGTGGCCTATGGTAATAATTGAAAAAAGTGTGTACTCCCTCTGTCCCATAATGTTCCTTACACTTTCCTTTTTGGGCGTCCCAAAATAAAGCTTACACTTCCTAAAATGGCATATTATTTTCTTCACCTTTACTCTCACAAGCATTCTCTCTCTTCCTTTATTATTTTACTTTTTACAATCATTCATCATTTATTATCAATCAAATCATTCATTTTTCTCACACAAACACTCTCTTTCTTCATTTATTACTCACTTACTCTAACTTTTTTCATATTTTCTTAAACTCCGTGTCCTTACCCAAACCGTAAGCTTCATTTTGGGACGGAGGGAGTATGAGTCTAAGCCGGGGGAAGGAGAAGGGAGAGATGTGTATGTGTATTAAATTCAGTGCCAGAGAGAGAGAAGAGCATCACCTCAATCATCATTTATTTAATACTACTGCTTCTGACTAATAATAAATAAATACAGTAATTGATGCAATAACAACTAGTAGTAATTAATTAAATTTGCACTTCCCATTTTCCAGATTCAAAACCACACACAGCAGAAACAAAATCATGGATCAAATCGTAACTTTTATTTTGTTTTTCAAATGATGAAAGGAAAAAAAAAGGAAGAATAAGTATAAAGCAATCGAAATGAACTGAACTGAACTGAATTGTAGAGTGTACCTGGAAACTTCATCCCAGAGCGGGCCTTTGAGTGTGGCTTCGCGAAAGGCCACATCCATTTCCGACCTTATTTGAAGCAGAGTAAGAGTCTCCTGGCGCGGCCACCGGTTCCCGCCGCTTCCTCCGTATTGATTATGATGATCGTGATCTGCTAATGCTAATTCATCGAAATTGATGTTGGTCGCAGGTGGCCTGCTGCTTATAGGTGAAGCTGCCTCTGCTTGCTCACCACCTCCGTCAACCATTCTGCTGACAGTTCCACCAAACGACAGCATCTCCGGCGGCTGCATATTATAAATAGATCGGAAAGAATGGAATGAAAAATGGATACAGCAAACAAATTTTACTGCAGCAGAAACACAGAATGGATCAAATGGGGGTAGGGGTAGTAGTGCAATAAATTAGGCACAGCTAGCAGCGCATAATCTCAACTTGGTGTAAAGAAAATATACAAAACAAAAAACTTAAAAGAGAGAGAAGAGAAAAAAAAAATGAATCTGTGGAAGGGGGGTGATGATGATGATGAATGCCCAAGGCAAGGAGGCAACCCAAAGACAACTGGAAAATCATCCATACACAACAAATAAATAATTTTAATTTTATTATCTTTTTTCTTTTCTTTTTATTAGTGTGCTGTAAAGAAATTACTTAATATTACCCTTAATTGTTTTTTTCTGAATCGAAAATTACAGTTTTATTTTTCATTAATGGTATAAAAGAGAAGTTAGGAAAGAAAGAAATACAAATTGGTTTCTGGATCCTGAGTATATGGATTAAAATAAAATAAAAATTGACTCGAGGGAAAATATGATGGAAATCAAGTAAGAGTATTTGATTGCACTTCAAAACTTCTTATGAAATTTTCACTAAATTTTTTATGAAAAAGTAATTTTTACTTACTCTTTTCATATCATTTTATTGTTGTTTTTTTTCTACAATCCAAGCGGAGAATTAATAAAAGGCGGAAGGAGAATGTATGATGTCAAATTAAACACTAATATTGAGTTTTCATAAGACCGAAAGGGCAAATAATTGTTTTTTTTTTAAATGATAAAAGGAGCATCTGCCGCAATAGGCTGAAGATAGGTGAAGCAGCGAATGGCGATTATGATGAAGAACCAACATGATGCTGCTGATGATTAAGAGAGAGAGAAGCCGTCACTTTCCAGCTATGCATTTACTCATCCATTTATTTATTTTCCTCGTGTAATATAATAAATGCTACTACTAAATTTAACTCTTTCTTCGACTCCATTTTTTGTTTTACTAATCTTCTGTTTGATTCCAAGAATTTTTTTTATAGAAAAGACTGAATGTAAATTGTCGTGGAAAATCGATTTTTTTTCATTTTTGAAAGTCGAAAAATCCTTTTGTAATTGGGTTATTTTATTTTATTTTCGGTACACAACTAAGGATGTAATATTTATTTTCTATTTCAAAACTGATTTTGGAAATGCATTTCTCTTTTAGAAAAATTATGAAAGTAAAAAATAAAGAGATTATTTGGGCTGTGGCAAAGAGAGAGAGAGATGTGAGAAGGGGAAGGGAGACAAATACACATAGGTAAAGCTGTAAAGTTGACCCACACATGAAGTGGTAGAACGTGCGGTCCCACTTCCCTATCCCCCATTTTTCAATTTCACAACGATCTCAAAATAAGGATTAAGTATTTCGTGACAAAATTTGGTAATCCATTCCGATTTAGATGACAAATTTGTTAATCTATTTCGGTTTAGATGACAAATTTGCTAGCTCGTTATGGTTCAGATTTCTATATTTCAATAAATGATGCGGTACAATTTCTCAATTTATATCTTTTCATATTTTTTAACATTTCCATCAATATAAGGAAAATAATTAGAAATTTCCATGCAAAACAAGTTCAGTTTTCCCTCTTATTTTTATAAGTTACGCTATTAAAATTTAAAAATTGCACGAAAAAACTGCATGCACGCGATCTTCATCTTTAACTTTAAGATACTGCTCAAATGTACCTTTAAGAAAATTATGAAAAGTTAATCATACATTCTTTTCTTAGTAAGAATCATCCAATGACAACGACATTAAACTCTTTTATATAATAAAAATATTTTAATCAATAACATTAAATGAAAAATCACAAAAAAAATAAAATAAGAAGTGCAGAAATAATATTATAAAATTGAAAAATATGAAATTTTAATTTTCATAATCTAAACAATTTCAAGATACAATGGATATTTTCTACTTCTTCTGAGTTTTGTTATATTTAGAAAACGGTCATGTTACTTTTTCACTTTCAATATCTATATCATCAAAATATTTACTTTGGTATCAAGCCAAAATTAGGTAGTGGAATACAAAAACATTGTGAACTTTAAAAGTTTAAATTCAAATTTGGAACCTAAGGTTAGGGGTTCAAACCCCTACCCATACATGATATGATTTCTTTTCATAACTAGTGTTGTGTGGAAGGTTGTTTATTGTCTCGTCTCATGTGGACCTTGTGATTCTTTTCCGTGCAGGCGAAAGTGTGTTGATGCGGCGGGGCTCGATACCTCTTGGGATTTGTCGTCATTGAATTGAGAGGGTTATTGCGGCGCTCAAAGTTTGAAGACTGATGGGTAGAGGAGTCGCATGCGAACCATACTTTGATTGAATTTAGATGTACTACATTATATCTGATACTATAGAAGTAATACCCAATGTAACCCCACTATCAAAAAAATCAGAAACAATATTGTATACTATGACGCATGTTCACTTGAGAAATCAAATTAATATGAGAACTTTTATATCATAAACAATTAAACAATCTGTGTTCATCAAATGGTAATGAATACACATTCTTTTTATATTCATAATCAAATTCTGATGAATTAAATTTTTTTTTTTTTGATAATTGATGAATTAATATGTAAGACTTTGTTTTCATTACAACTCAATATATGAACATAGACAATAAGAAAA
>JAWWMW010113441.1:0-10132 GCA_035048345.1 Echeveria elegans
TTAAACAAAACGCAGAGCAGACGAACGACGGGGGAGAGCTGTGTTGCGATCGAGGAGGCGAGCGATAGCGGGGCAGCTGGCGTGGTCGTGGCGTCTGGCGAGGCGGGGCAGCGATGAGGCGAGGCAACGAACGTGACGAGGTAGCGACGAGGCGAGACAGTAGGTAATCCGTAATTTTTAATTTCACTTTGGTGTTTATGATTATCAATTAGGTTAGGGCCGTTAGGCAATTAGGGTTTAGGGTTTTTTAGCTAAGTTCATTTTTTTTTCAACGGTTGATTAGGTTCATTTTAGCTAAATTATAAGTTACCTTTGGGTTGATTTTTAGTTGATTTCATTACTTGATTTTCCAAGAACACAATATGGAATAGATAAAAGGGCTTTTAGAGACATTTGGTATGATGACTATCCTTGGTTTGAATATAGTATGTCAAAAGATGCCACGTATTGTTTTTGATGTTATCTTTTCAAGTGTGGTTCTTTGGCACTGGAGGATGAAGCCTTTACTAATAGTAAAAGTAAATTAGATGATATTTTCATATATTTTCTTAATCTCTATGAAAATCTGTCATTTATTACATTATTTTGTAAAAAAAATTCGGAGGTAATCCGACCCCACGTCAGGATAATCCTGGCTCCGTCCCTGCTCAAAAATACCATGTATTTTTAGATCATTTATGGTGTGTGTCATGTATTTGTTGTATTTATCTCCGACAATATTATTTTATTTAATGTTTACGTGCAAATTTTACTTTCACTCTTGTAATTGAATATCGTTTTCTCTTCCAGTATCCTTCAAGAATTTGATACGAACTTTTGAGCCTCTATGATTTAGTTGTCCTATATGACTATTTGAACAAAAGAGCAAGAACATGTAAATTCCTTGCATTAAATTTCCGACAAAATTGGTCAAATTTTAACTCATCTTTAAGAAAAGAAAGAGCAAGAAAATGCGAATCCCTTACATTAAATTCCTGATAAATTTGGTCGAATTTTAACACATCTTTAACAAAAGAAAGATCTTTAGACAACTGTGCCTCCGCATAGGAACTAGCAAGACGGGTTCGTTGTATACATTGGAAAACTTGTCCAAAACAGCTTATTCTGCTTGTTAGGCATTTAACATTAAATTTATAGAACGGTTTAGTTTTAAAAATTCTATGCATTCTTTCAATCATTAATCTAAAACAACACAACTTCCGGGAGTGAAAAGCAACAACCCAAATTTAGTATTGAAAATTTATGTGGCAACTGAGTCTTAAAAAACAATTTCGAGAAAGGGGATTCTTGAATGAATCAGAACATGAGTTCTGAATTTGGAGGCCGTTGCTCAAGGGCAGAAGTTTGTCCATGAATGATTAGAGGTGGTCGCTAAAGGTTTCAAAGTTCTTTTCAAGCCAACGACAAACGGCGTCGTTGAAGGTTTAAAGAAACGGTTTGTTTTGGAGCGGAGGAAAAGAAGCAGCGTTTAGGTGAATGAACGGTTGGGATCGTTTCACGCCATGATCCGACGGATACTGCTCAGTCTGGGAATTTCAAATGGGTATAAAAAGGGGGCGAACTTGTGTTATAGGGTTAGAACAGAAAAGTTATCAATTCTTCATCTTAGCGAATCTCTGAGCTCGACTGACGATTACGACATTGAAAGAAGCTTGCGACGGGAGTGTCGACAAGGAATTGAATCACGTAATGCGTAGTGTCGAGGCTAGGGTTATCGAAAGCTAAGTTCTCATTTTTTTGGAAATTCTTATTGGTATTCTGTAAAATTCTCATCATCTGTGCAGTTTGAGTTCTCTCCGTGAACTCACCGTTGAGTAAAGCTCAATTGGAAGGATATATATAACCACATAAAAATTCTTGTGTCTTGAGTTCTTTAATTCGGATAATTAGGGTAAAATCTATTTGATAAATCGAACCTAATTAAACTTGAATAAGTTGATCGATCCTTACATCATGGATTTTCATTTATACTCATCAATGAACTTGTGAAAACTATTAATTTTCATTTGAAAATCAGTATGTAAAAGTCGTAAACTTTTTTCAAAATTGAATGTGTCCAAATTTAGGCTTATGGGCAATTGCGCCATAAATTACAAGTTTTAACATTAATTTTATACCTAAAATAGTACCTAATTTAATCACCATGCATGAATTTTTGAAATATGTATGGTTGTCTCTGTTACGTGTATTTTACTTTCAAGTAATGGCAGGTTTAGTCACACGGTAATCCCCTTTGGAAGATTAATGCCTGTTTCGTTGCGGAAAAAAAGAGAATAAAAAAAATAAAAATAAAAATTGAGTGAAAATAAAATGTGTATTTGGTTGCAAGGAAAAAAATAGACAAAATGAGATTAAATTTTCCTTACAACTTTCTCATGGGAAAATTATTTTTCTTTAAATTTTCTTTTCCTCACTTTTTTCTCACAAACAAACGGAGCCTAAGAGTTCGGACAAAATTACCTCTATTTAAGAAAGATCGGGATTTGTTGTACTTCGCTAAAAACTTGTCCAAAATCACTGTATTCAGCCTGGTGGACTTGGATAGTAAACCGCAAGGAAAACAAATGGGGAGTTGGAAAGTGTTTAGAATTGTTGTTGAACTTTGTCTTATAGTTTGCTTTTGCAGTGTCCGCCAGTGTCTTGCTCTTAATCTGCTTAGCTATGTAGGAGCAACACTACGGGTGGATGCTTCTGAAGAGTTCGCTCGTAAGATACCTGACACCCTATTTGGAGTATTTTTCGAGGTGCACATTCAGATTGATCACCGTAAACATCTCTCACCTTTTGCATGCATTTTTATTTAGTAATTAAAATAATAATAAAAATGATGATTCACAGGAAATCAACCATGCTGGTGTTGGTGGCCTATGGGCGGAACTTGTCAGCAATAGAGGTTGAATCATGACAGCTTACTTTCTTTACATCGCAAGTGGTCACATACGGCATGCCTGTTTCTAATGTGATTATTTCTTTCACATTTTTTATTTGTATTTTTGCTCATAATTTAGAATCACTGGACATTAAAAAAAACAGGGTTTGAAGCAAGGGATATTGCACCTTGGACTGTTATCGGAGATAAAACATTCGTGAATGTATCAACTGACCAGTCGTCGTGCTTCAAGGGCAACAAAGTAGCACTAAAGATGGAGGTGCTTTGTGATAACTGTCCCGGAGGCGGAGTTGGGATCTGTAATCCTGGATTTTGGGGCATGGTAGTACTCCAAATGCGTTGAAAAATTATTTTTATCAATGTGCATTACTTCATTATCTCACTTCATTGGTTTGCTTTGTTGTCTTCCCAAACTGTGTAGAATATTGAAAAGGGAAAAAAATATAAGCTGGTATTTTATGAGATCTCATCGATATCCACTGGCATTAGTGTGTCATTGGTTGATGGTTCAGGCTCTACTAATCTGGCTAGTGCTGTAATCATGTGAGAATCAGTGTTCTTCTTCTTCTTCTTTTTGTTGGGGTTCTTTCTTGGACATGGACTATGAACCATGTTTGACAAATGTTTGAGGTGGGGGCTGCAGGTCTTCAACATCCAATTGGACGAGACACGAGATTGAGCTACAAGCAGCGGGAACAAGTGACACTGCCAAACTTCAATTAATAACTAACAGTAAAACTACAATATGGTTTGATCAAGTGTCTCTGATGCCAGTGGAGACTTTTAAGGTATGTTTTAAATGCATGTTTATATTCAAAGATTTATACTGAAAGTGCGAATCACTTTCTCTAACATAAGGTTTGTTTTAGGGTCATGGCTTCCGAAAGGACCTGGCTGAGTTGATTGCTGCCCTAAAACCAGCATTTCTCAGATTCCCAGGTACATTGGGCTTCATATAATAACACTTTTTATTTGGACTTCATTTGTGAAATATCTTGGTTATTGCTTTTAAATTCTCATGTATATGGAAAATAGGTGGAGCTTATGTAGATTCATATTTGTGGAGGAACACCGTCGGCCCTTGGGAGGAAAGGCTAGGACACTTTTCTGACGTTTGGGAATACTGGTCGGATGATGGACTTGGTTACTTTGAGTATCTTCAAGTATGGCTCAGATTTGGTTTTTGTTTCTCTCTCGTTATTTAACATGCACACAGCTTTATAAGGGTGCAACACCTTTTCTATTCTTGCAGTTAGCAGAAGACCTTGGTGCAATTCCTATATGGGTTTTCAATAGTGGTATGATTTGAAATCCTTACCTTTTGTACTAGACTATTTGTATCATTCTACACTATCCTATGAGATGTCTAATACCACGATTTTTTACATTCTTATCTTAAAGGGAAGAGTCATAAAATGTCGGTTAGTCCTGAATATGTGGGGCCTTATATCCAAGTATGTTCTCCGGACATTACATTTCTACATCAGTTTCTTTCAATTTCATTACGTGGCTTACGAAAAAATGACTGATGTTTTCAATGCTTAAGTACGTTTTGAATTTACTTGCAAATGTAGGATGCTCTTGATGGTCTTGAATTTGCAATGGGCTCTGCAAAGTCAAAATGGGGTTCTATTCGTGCAAGCATGGGACATCCAACGCCATTTAAGATCAGCTACGTTGGGATTGGTAACCAGGACTGTTCCTTGCGACATTACAATGGTACACTATCGTCTTATTTTATTCAGATCTTTGTAGATGGAACAGCCACAACTATAAATTTTATGATTCAGTCTCTAGCTCATCTTATTTTCATCTTTTTGATTTCATTTAAAAACATGTGACCAGAAGACACACACAATGATGCCATTGTTTCTCATCTGTTGCATGCCTTTGTAAATTTTGCAGAGAATTATAAGGTGTTTTATGACACTCTAAAGAAGTTCTATCCGGATATCAAAGTAATCTCAAATTGTGATGGCTCTTTCGCTCCATTGGTTAATCCAGCTGATTACTACGATTACCATGTACAACGCTTCACTTTAATAATTTTTACTTGAGCGATTTGCTGCATTTGTTTAAAGCTTTGATTACTGAATTAGTTTTTTTTCATCTAATGTTGTTCTATTTTTTTGTACAGATATATCATGATGCCAAACGTATGTTTAACATGGCTCATGGACTAGATAACGCCCTCCGACTTGGTCCAAAGGTATATACATTTACATATACATCAATCCGTATTTATAAGCAATGCCTTTTGGTCTATTTATTATATAGTCTTGCATAATTTATGTTCAAAATATCAGGCATTTGTGAGTGAGTATGCTGTGACTGGGCCTGACGCTAACAATGGAACTCTTATGGCTGCACTTGCCGAAGCTGCATTCCTTATCGGTTTGGAGAATAACAGGTTTGGCTCACTTAAGTATACAACTTTCACTCCATACGCTAAATCAATCCTTCATTTAAAATTTTACTTGCCTCCCATAACACCATTTGTGTTACTTTGATGTAGTGATCTTGTTGAGATGGCAAGTTATGCCCCACTTCTCGCAAATGTTAACAGTCGAAATCAGGCTCCAGATTCAATTGCCTTCAACTATTCGCATAGCTACGGGACGCCCAGCAACCATATGTAAACATTATTTACAAAGTCCAATGGTGCATTGCTTCTTAGTTCAACTCTTGAAGCTAAAGACATGAACCTCATTGCTAATGCTATCCGGTGGAACGATGGAAAAACAATCTTTTTGAGAATAAAAGTCGGTGTTATTTCCATGTGTGCTTTACACATACTACAAATAAATGATTCACAAACTAACATACTTATCTTCTTCTTCTTCTTCTTCTTCTACATATGCAGGTTGTGAACTTGGATGGCATTCCTCTAAAGTTCACGGTACATATTGATGGAGCAGAGCCAAAAGACTTGGCTATGTCAAAGAAAGAGATCACCTCTGTGAATGTTAAGGATGAAAATTCACTGGATGAGCCACTTAAGGTACTAAACTGTTACTCCATGCTTCGTCGAAAATAAATACTAAAAACGACAAGTGATATCTGAAGGTTACATTTCACTAGCTACTTTTTTCTGCAGATTGCCCCTATAGAGGAAACCTTGAGGATGGGAGACAAAGAACATATAGTTTTAGACATTTGGCCATACTCCATTACGTCCGTCGACATTATAATCGGGTCTGTAAATAATCATTAAGAAGAGTTTCGAGTGAATAATACACCATTGTCCGATTTTTATCATATATTTATGTTGTTCTGTATTTATCCTGCATTCAACAATCTCACTCAGCACTGTCTATGTCTATGTCTACTTCAAACCAAATTCAACTACCGTGGACAGAATAGTTCAGGATGGAAAAGAAGCTCCATAAATGCGTATCGGTGGAATGTCAAGCGGTTAGACCATTGCCTTTGAACCCCAAGGTAATAGGTTGGAACTCCATTTGTAGCATGATTTTTTCAAAATTTTCTAATATGTGTAAGTTGTACCTAATGTAATTCACTATAAGAAAAAGTGAATTGGTTATCAGAAACTGCAACTTATTAAACTTGAAATTGAACGAGAGGTTTTAGTATATCAAATGCCTGCAATCCCTCTCAACATTTCAATTTCATAGCCAATTCATGGTAAACCTTCCAAATCCAATGTATTTAAGGCGTTATTTAAAATAAAATAAAATAAAAAACAATGGAAGGTTTGCGCCTTATTGTTCGGGTGATTTCTTGTAATTAACTTATTGTTATAGAATACCTCGTTCAAGTTCCAGTGAGGTTACAGAGAATGCAATTTAACAATAAATTCATAAAATTATGTAAATTTGACATTTCTCATTTATACATATTTTCAATCATTAGTATTCAAATATAAACAATGTAATGGTGGTTATAATCTTGGACAAACATTCAAGAGCACTATGATTCGAGTCCCCCCGCACGCACCTTCTACTTTTGTGGGTATTTTGGTTCTCCTCTTTTTTTTTTGTGCGAAGATGTTTTTCTCTCCTTCCGCCTTCGGACGAGGAGGCTTGGTGGTTTGTTGATTGCTTACTTGGTCATGTCATTAAACGTTAATTTCGATGGCGTCGAGTTTTGATGAATGTGTCGTTTGGGGAAAGTCGTGTTGAGAAGACACCAAAGAGAACATTGAGATGGAGGAGTTGTCTTGAAGTGGATGAATTAGCTTGATACGATACAACATTCCTTGTATTACATATGTATCCATATATCAAAAAAATCTAAACAACAAAATTACTATATCATATCATTAACTTTCGTTTTTGAAGTAATTCATGTGCATTTGTTTAGCAATGTAATCAGCGCATTTCCTTCATTGTTGCTCCTTTCTTGGATCAATTTTGACTGACCTCTTTTATGAATTTGTATGTCACATAGTTTTTTGGATCATCAATGAAAGCAAAACAATATTGTCTTCTTTTATGTAAACAATATTGTCTTGATTTGGATGTTTTTCTACAATTTTACCCATCAATTAACTGGTAAAATATTACATCAAAAAATATTAACTTTTAAAATAGCATCAAAAATATAATAGAATAGGGAGGGTTTGGTGGTCAGATCATCAATTCGAATTTTTTTTCAAAATGCAACTCTAATATGACTTGCCCAATTCACCATTGTCCGTAGGCCCGTTTAAATTTACACAGACCACACGGGCCCAATCCGACCCATTAAAATTAAGATTTTAAATTTACACAGACCACATGGGCCCAACCCGATCCATTAAAATATAAATTTTAAAATTTACACACAACACACGGCCCGACCTATTGAAAATTAAAAGTTTTAATTTATACAGACCACACTGGCCAAAAAATCTGTTGATCGATTACAGCACGTATTTGACATGTTCGATTGCGCATTCGGGACGACAGACGGTATGCTAGTTACAAATAATTTGACAAGAAATTTGTTACATTTATAAAATACCCTCGAAATTTGAATTCCGTCATAGCTTTTACGCGTAAAAAGATAGTTGTACTAAGAAGTTTTCATTCAAGTTAAATGAATATTGGATATGACACTAGAACAGAAACTTGTATTTTTATTTTTATTTAATATGGTCACTTCGTATCCCTGATTCCTTAGCAATTTAGTCATATATCAACTAACATGTAAAGAGTAATTTTTCTAAGCAACCTACGAGTGGAAAACATAATTCAAGTTAGGTTTATTTGAAAGGAAAAAATTTATTTTCTCGAACAAACATTTTATATGTTTTCACTTAAAGCTTGCAAGAGAGTTCCTGTTAACACAAATAGTCAAATACACGTTGTCTTTTTCCTTCGAAAAAGTTATCCCAAGTCACCTGTAAACCTCGGATTTTACTCCAAATCATCCTTAAAATTTGATATTAACCTAACCATCCATAAAGCTCAAAATTTTTCGAAAGACACCCATAGCTAAAAATTTCCTTAACAAATATTCAATTTTATTTAAAAAAATTCATTTAAAAATATCTTAAAACTCAAGAAAATATTCTAAAATTCAGGAAACAAATATAAATAATTAAGCCAGTTCGTTACATTTCTTATAAAATTTCTGCATCTATAATTTTTATTCTAATTTAATTTTTTAAAACTTTATGAAAAAAATTCATAAATTTTTATTTAAAATATGAAAAAAAAATGAGTGGCTGTTTTTTTTTAAATATTCATTTTCAAGTTTTTTAGATGTTTTTATTAACTAGTTTTTTTTTAAACTTTTTAAATATTCATTTTCAAGTTTTTTAGATGTTTTCAATTCTTTAAATATTCAAAAATGAGTGGATGTTTTTCCTTTGGAAGCCAGTTAAGTTTATTACGTAATAAAATTTAAAAATAGAGAAGTATAAATATTTTATAAAAATTAAAATTCCACAATTTATAATTATAAAGAATTGAAAATATAATAACTTAGTGTGTTAAAATATTTTTAGTTGATAATAAAAAGGATATAATTATTTTCTAAACTTGAAAATTAATTAGTATTAATATATTGGTAAACTTGACGGACTTCCAAAGGAAAAAGACAATATATGTGTACTCTCATACAAAGTCTTTTAAAGTACAGTATGAATCAAATGGCGTATCGCTTGACTCTCAAGTACTGTACTGGGAAGAACGTGTTCGCATTTTTTTGTGATTGCACTGCTTGTAGGGGGTTGCAAAGTTTGGATGCAGCTGGCGATCACGATTCTCATTTTCCGGGTGGAGGGAGGAAGATTAAGAGACATAACGCTGTAAGAGATCCGTTGTTCGCTTTTTTTAGGGAGGCTAGCATGACGCTGAGGTTAGAAGTGGATGACCTTCTTGATGGTGTGGAGAAGCTCGCTAACACATTAGTGCTTGCATGGGACGATGGTCGGGATCTGTGTGTGGATGTGTCAATTGTATTTCCCTTTGTTGGGGAAGGATCAGTGTTGAAGTTAAAGATGCAACCAGGAGAGCAAAGTGAAATTTTTTAAGGTATGAGGCTGGTTGTTCTGGTAATAGACTTATTTAATTTTGAGTCATTTATTATGGGATCTTTATGGAGTTTTGAAGAGAGAGCGGATCGGCTGGTCAGGACAGTGGCAGCGAGGTGGGCTGAAGCTAAGGGTTTGGAGCCTCCGGTAGCTCTCTATCTTGAAGCAGAAACCATCTTTTGTCTTACAGAAGGCTTTTGCGGGTAAATTTTTCTTAAGGAATCGGTAGATGATTTTATTTTCATTCGTAATTGACGTGTGAGTATCGTGGTGTCACGAAACAATGTCAAACAAAATTTATAAAACTAGGGGTGACCTAGTGTTGAACCCAAGGAAACGAAAATTAGTTTTCGCACAAAAAGTAGTTTTCTAGGTGTTTTGGGATTACTCTAAAAATAATGTATTTTTTTTATTTGAGAAAAATTCAATTTATGAAAAAAATGGTTAGGAGATGACACGCTCCTAACATACGATCTACTAAAGGGATTTAATTAAAAGTGTTCTAAATGATTTTTATGGAAAATAGTTTAATTAAATTAAGATTATTCGCGTGCATATTCATATATTTCTCACTGTTGAGACTTTTGAAATGTATAAATAAGCACACTCTCTAGTATAATAACCCTCACTGGTGAGACTTTTGGGTTACTAATGAGTTTAGTTTTCTAACCTCACTGGTGAGACTTTGGCTATTCCACTAAACAATTTATGAACTAATCTTTCGTCAAGAAGAATAACCTCACTGGTGAGACTTTTGGCTA
>JAWWMW010113461.1:0-10130 GCA_035048345.1 Echeveria elegans
TCGTTGTAAGTAATAGGAACTCGAGAACGAGCCAACATACCCAAGAAGCTCCTCCAAATTGTGCCATCTTTTCCAACTGGATGATTCTTATTATCAAAGGTGACCGTAATCTTGGTACCCTCCAAATTGTGCTTCTTAATCAACTTCAACATGTATACATGACCTTTCTTTTGTTTTGTGTTGCTGGTGGAAGCAACACACAAGTCATCATCGGCGCTGCTGCTGCTAGACATGATCTGTAAAGGAGACATATTAAATGTCTAATCACTCATGCATTTCATCAAACATGATGTGAGCAAAACTAACATAATGCAAAGCTACCACTGCAGAGGCCACAAATCAGAATCAGTTGCAAATAAGGATCGCACGAATTTGACCTAAATCCATAAATTGATTAAAACCGTACATGAAAATATCAAACCAAGCCATGATTTTACCTTTGAAAAACGGCGGAGAGTGAATTGCACCGGCGGAGGGACCGATCAGAGTTAAGGGTGGAGAGTGAGAAGCGACGGCAGAGGGTTCGATATGGGACGGCGACGGCATGCGGGGGTGAGGCTTGTGGACGGTTACGACGTCGGTGGTGGATAGTGAAGAGTTGGCCGGCTGCCGTTGAGAGGGTTGGAGACTTTGAGTTTTTCGTCGTGAGAGGAGGGAAAGACCTAATTTTATCAACAATACGCAACAGGTTCAGTGAACCGGTGCGTATAGTCAACCATTACGCGTTTTATTTAACCGGTGCGTATAGTCAAACATTACGCACCGGTTCAAAGAAAACGGTGCGTATAGTCAAACATTACACACCGGTTCAATTTACGCACCGGTTCAAAGCAATTTACGCACCGGTTCCTTTGAACCGGTGCGTATAGTCAAACATTACACACAGGTTCAAAGAAATCGGTGCATAATACTGGAACCTGTGCATTCTTTTTGAACCGGTGCATAATTTCTGCATTGCAGTAGTGTGTCTACTTAATGTGCACCAGTTTCTTTGAACCAGTACATATTATTGACTATACGCACCGGTTCAACAGGAACCGGTGCATAATATCGAATTAAAATTAGGTTTTCAAACCTATGTTTGTGATCCAACAACATAAACAACAGCATAAACAACACAAACCTCTAATTTCAAATGGCATATGCAGACGGGCTGCTTGAAAAACAACATCGACAACACAGCACACGGACTTGCGTCAAATACAAATGGCTTGAAACCCACAAACACATACATAAACACAAACCTCTAATCAGGAACACAAACAAATAAGAAATGGCATTGCCTTGGCTGATTCTAGTCTAGTAAGGATAAAAGCTTCTTTATTTCTGTCATGGTCTTGCCTTGGCTGAGCGCGGCCAGCAAGACGCTGCTTTTTCTGTTTTTCTGCTCGCTGGCCATGCTCTCAAGCCTTTTTGCTGCCTTGTCCTTGCGCTCGGCCTCCCACCTGTCCTGCTCTAATTTAAGTCGTTCCCTCTCGAAGTTCAAGCGATGTGCCTCAGCTTCTGCCACCGCTTGGCCCTTCGTAGCAGCCACGTCTTGAAAGACTTGCGAGAAAGTATGGCGAGACTTCAAGGTCGCGCTTTGCAGGGAAGAGGAGCTTTGCGTTTGTCCTTTGCTTGCACGCTGGTTGTCCGTCCTCACTTTCTTCCGAACCCCATGGTTGGTATGACTTCGACCGAGTGTTGTAAGGGCTCGTCCTTCTCTTCTTCATTTTCATAACGGTCATCTTCAGCACCAGAACTAGAAGCGAAGAAGCTACCAACTTGTGGCAGGGGAGTGGAGAGTTTGTTCCCAGTGTCTTCAGACTCGGAGCCTAATGAGATGTCTTTGGGGAGAACCATGTCCTTGGCTGCATCAACGTCAAATGAGTCCATTGTCAGCAGCGGTCGCAAGCTGGGGTCCTCTCCAAACAGTGCATTCATGCGCTCGTAGTGAGCACAAACCTTTGAAAGCTTTTGCCCTACAGTAAAAATGTTCATCTTGCGATCATTTTCAGTGACCCCAAAACCAGTTTCAAGCACCATTTCCATTGCGGTGCGAAGGTTCTTTCGGTACGTACGCAACCGTCCGCTTATGCCTTTGTAGTCCATGAAGAGTCGACTCTTGCTCTGCTTGTTTAATGCATCTGCTAGGGCCTTCAGACCTGCCGTGCGAATCTTGCACGCATTGCCTACCTTTGTGGCTCGGTCGGCACCGTAGATGGAGTCTTTGTTTTGTTTGTCTTCCTGCCACGATACAATGAACAAGAAATCCGCGTCGGAAAGGTGCGTTTTACTTGCCTTTGCAACAGTCATCTTCACCTTTTGCGACCGTGGTGTGGAAGACACGGAGGTGACAAGAATGGTAGGGATGGAGGAAGGTTGCATTTTGGATAACTGGTAGGGATGGAGAAAGAGCATGAAATGGTGCGGAAGTGTCAAAAAAAATGGAGCAAAACATGTCAAAATGGAGGGAAAGATACGAAATGGAGCCAAAACAAAAACATGTCAAACAAACCACTTTTCCGATTTGAAATAAACCAGGTGACTCAGACTGGTTGGGGTGTATTTACTCACCCTCTCATCCCTCAAATAATCTATTTTTTTAAATAAATCCTCCACCAAATGGTTTATTTTGTTTTATAATTGACCCCTAATAAAATAGGTGACTGACAATGATTGAAAATTGAGGTAACATATAAAAGGAACAAACATTTTGGCCTTATTTGGTTCATTAAAAATTCTTGGGATGGAAAAGAAAAAGAAAAATATTTTGTTGCACAAGGAATATGAATAAAAATAAATAATCTAGTGCAAAAAATTTCATTCTACTTTTCAAGGAAAATGTATTTTCATTAAAATCTCGTCTTGTTTGCTTTTCATCCATTTTTCCGCAATCCATAAAGAGAGTTAGATTCAAAACAGTAGGCTTTTTGGGAAAAAAGTGACCAACGACCGGCCTCTCTGCCACAACGTTGATGACCTTCCACAATCTCGAGGGCATAAAATGGTGCGCCGGTAGTCAAAATTAAATCAAATGTGCTCACTCGCAACAAAATGGTGTTGGATCGATAAGAATACATTGGATGAAGACCTAATTTACTCAAGGGTATTTTTCATCGTATAAAAATCTCCTAAAAAGAAACTGGCAATAGCCACACATAAGCGCTTCATTTATTCTTTTATATTTCTTCGCATCATAACTATAATTGGATGATCTAATTGGTCATGTTGTATTGTAAACATTGAAGGTTTTGCAATTATCACATTTGACTCAACCGCATATATATGCAATTATCGTCTGATGAGTTGGGTTATACGGATAATCCCCTCGACCCCGTTCTCGTCCTCGACCATTACCTTGATCCTAAGAGTTGCCCCTAGGTTTGTCAGACTTTACAAACTTTACCTATGAGAAGGCTTTGGAGCCCGTTGGGCGAGACGTTTGATTTCTGATCAGAAGCTCATTATACATGCTATATCCAAATAAAAAAATATATGGGCAGAGTCAATTCAAAATCTGATAAAAAGAAGAAGGAATTAGGGTTTAAAGTTGACACAAATCTGACACAGAAGGATGATGATGAGTTGAGAAAGGTTTGCATACTGGAACTGCTTTTTTTTAATTTAATTATTTTTTTGTCCTTTTTTTCAAAAGAATCAAAAGTTTTCATTCATATTATCATTATGCTCATGGGTGGGTTTGAACCCTTTGACCTTGAATTTCCAAAGCAAAATCTTACCACTTGACCACAGCTTTGATGGCACATACTGGAACTGCTTATCCAAACATAGCCCTCAAATTCACTAAATTGGATTATCAGAGTTGATATCTAAGACGAGAGCCGAGAAGGATGCCGCGGTTGAGATATAAAAGCTTAATCAGTAGGTGTGAGAAGAAGTGCGGCAATTAGAGGACTTGATGTTCTTGCTTACGTACATATATACACGTATGTGATTTGGGGAGTGGTCTTTCATGTCATCAAAGCATGCACCAAAAGTAAGTTTTATGTACACAGAGTGAGGTGGAGAAGATGTCATAAGCTAGGAAGATGACACACGTACTCTGACCTGGAGGAAAGAAAGCAACACAAGGCAAATAGTTAAATAGTTCGCTAATGATGATTGGTACGGATGCATTTCAAGAAACGGCTAATACAATCCGACCAGAACACTGACGTCAGGCTAGGTGTTTCCATCCGCTCACTCTTTTTCGATTATTACGATTCAGAGATAGGCCGGTCTGTTTTTTCGACTCACCACTTTTTGCGATGATGTAGTATCCAATTCTTCCAAATCTCATATGACTCATTCTCATAACTCGGAGCGTCAACCTCCACATATCCAGCGCTTACGTGTACGTGATTATCAGAACCTTCCAACGAATGACATGCCCCTCTAGAACAGTTTCTATCAACTCCACATCCTGAGTTATCTTAGATCAAAGGCAACACATAGCATCGATTCATTCATATCATATTGTTCAGTACATCATACGCGCAGACACATAAGAATATTACAACTCATTCAGTTCATCATTCATAAAAAAATTAACTATTTAACTATTGAATATATAATTTATTTTATTTTTGTTTGACTAATAAAATTTTAAGTTAGAGGTTAACATAAATATATTTAAAAGAAAATTAACGGATTATCGATCCTCCATACATCTTGAACAAGACGTCGTTCACGATATGCAAAGAAACGTAAATTACACGTTGAGATGTGAAAGCGTATATGATTTGTATGATTGTTTGAATAATGCATCATTGTTTAGACGATATGCATCATTGCATTCACGACGTGCATCATACACATGCATATGAGAGATGATATGGTGATACTCGGAAAGGGAGATGATATATGATATGGTGATATCCGGGAGGGAGATGATTCGAGACAGAGTCCACACTTGTACCCGGAGAGGGAGTTTATATAGGGGATTCGGACCGACAGTGAAAACAGTGACGGCTGCCCGCATAGTCGAGGAGTTCATATTTGAGGTGCGGTGCCAACGCAGTAGTCATATATGGGTTATATTTCGTATTGTAGCTAGAGTATGCTCTGTTGTGCGTATAAGTTATTTACGTCTCATTTTTTACTTCTGTCACTCATATCATTTACTGAATATTATTCTTTTGAAAATTATTTTTATTGAAAGGTTTTGAGGCTTGTTAGACAGTTAGTTTAACGCGGGTCTCGATCTAGGAGTTTAGGTTGTGACAATACATTTCAGCTCGTTGATGGAGCGTACTTATACGATCCATCGAGTCATTTATTCCTATGCTTTATTTACATTTTGTATACGAATAGTTACTTTTTAATAGTGTTTTGTATCGCAGGTGTATCTAGAGCGCTTGGGAAGAAATTGGACTAAAAAAGCCAATTTATGGAGTGTTTCACCAAAAAGGCAGATTGACCTTTGCTGCTTCATGAGCTTGCTGGAAATTCATTATTTATTCAATTTAAACGATCTATATAACGTTGGAAAGCTGACTCAAAGAGCTACAAATCTTTTGTTTACCAAATTCAGATTCTAAGCGTAAGAGATTCGAAACCGAGCTAGAGGTTACAATTCAATGCAGTCCGCAGAAGAGGGTCCAGAGGATCATGTGGAGGTGATTGAATTTCCTACCCATAGTCAACTGAATTATCAGAAATTCTTAAGACTCGGCGTACCGAAATTCTTTAAACTACGTGTGCCGTACCGAATGATGCCATCACACACAATTTCCAATTTCTACAGTTTTCCAAGTTTTAAGCTGCTCTTTTCCTATAGATACCAAGCCTTGCATTAGGGTTTGGGAGACTCTTTGGAGGTCAAATTGGGAGGAAATATGCAGATTTTGGGAGGTGTGATGGCTGAGCACAAAACTGGATAATCACATAAAGGTGACGGGCAGACAAATGGGACAACTAATTGCCGATGAAACTAAAATGAAGGCCGAAAAAAGAAAAACTTTCGTCACAGACAGTGCCAAATCCTATGTGTGGGTGAACTCTATCACACTGCGCAGTGAAATAAGGTTAGAAGACCAGAAAATCCTGGAAGTAGCTTTAGAGGATCACGCGGCCCCATTTGTATTTCAGCACGCGGAGTCCTCTAAATTTTCAAAAATGCAAGTTGACTCTGCGTACATAATTGAGGGGAGTCCCCGCGTGCATCTCCAACCTAGTTTCAATTTCTACACGTAGTACTCCACCATTACCCTTTCCTACTCAGCTAAGGGAGACTAAGAAGAGCCCCCCACCTTGGATAAGGACCTGTTGGAGCTTTTCAGCAAAGTAGAAATTTTGATTCCTCTTTTAGACGCAATTCAACAAATACTGAAGTACGCCAAGTTCTTAAAGGAATTGTGTATTGCGTGTATAGGAGGATCGAAGACTGAACAGGTAAGTCTTAAACAAAACATTTCAGCAGTTCTAAGTTGCGATGTAGGACCTAAATGTGAAGACCCAGTATTATTGGTAACGCACGAAATGATAATTTCATGCTAGACTTAGGCTCTGCTATAAATCTCATTCCGTACTCACTATATCGTACTTTGCAAATTGGTCCTCTGCAGCCGACTAATTCGATTGTTCAGCTTGCTAATAGATCCTGTACGAAACCAGAAGGTAGAAGTTAT
This sequence comes from Echeveria elegans, assembly GCA_035048345.1. Classification (NCBI taxonomy): domain Eukaryota; kingdom Viridiplantae; phylum Streptophyta; class Magnoliopsida; order Saxifragales; family Crassulaceae; genus Echeveria; species Echeveria elegans. The sequence goes on from JAWWMW010113461.1 coordinate 6,612, forward strand.
GGTACGTGTGGAGGACCTATTATTTCTTTCAATTTTTTATGTGCTTAAAAATGATGTCGAAGGAAGTGATGAGGACTTACAAATTTTACTGAGACGCCCATTCATGGTGACTACAAGAACCAAGATTAATTCATGGACTAAAAAATTATCTATGGAGGCGAACGATAAAATGATATTGTTAACGGTTATGATTCTAAGCATGACCCACCCAACATTGCAGACATCCACTTGGGGGAAGTCGACAAAGAGGCAACTAGTAAACCTGGTGTTCCAACGAGTGAAGATACCATGGAGTTTGGCATTCGGGAAGGTGTGAAAAGAATAGAGGCGACGGGAGGCTTCATTCATAGGGATGCCTTTGAGTGGTTAGCAGAAAAGCATACACAGACGGACCGGTATGATTTAAATGTGATACACTTATGTGCCACTGTAAAACTTGTTCCCTCTGTGGCAGCAGGAGCCTGAGATTGAACTCAATCCACCACTGTCCTAACATCAGAAATACATATTCCTAGGTGAAGGGGAGACATTGCCGATATTCGTGAAGAAAGGGTCAGATAAGGAATTTGAGTTAACAGCGGCAACAATTAAATAAGCGTGCTCCTTGGGAGGCAACCTGAGTTAGTAAGATTAACTTTTTTAGGGAGTACTTTCTCTTGCATCACTATTATCGTTAGTTTCATGTTTTTCACTTAGTGTCGTGCATTAATTCTCATTTCCTGTTTTGGATTTTATCGTTGGGCCACGATGATGGTCAAAAGTGTGAGGTGGGAGAGTTAGTTGAGTCGGTTAGAGTCATCACGTTTACAGTTCAGTATGCATCAGTGTGTGTTAAATTTTTTATGAGTGATGAACTGGACGATGCATATATTATATAATATTCTGATGTGTTTGCGTTGTATGATGTATTGAAGAATGTGATATGGATGAACTGATGTTATGTGTTTATTTTGAACTGAGATATCAAAAGATGTGGAATTGATAGAAATTGTTATAGAGAGATATGATATTCATTTGGAGGTTTATATCATCACGTACACGTAAGCATTGAATTTATGGAGGTTGACGCTCCGAGTTATGGGGATGAGTTCAATGAGATTTGGAAGAGTTGGAAGCTCTACCATCACAAAGCGTGGCGAGATAGGAAAACAAATTGTCTTCTCTCAATTCGAGTAATCGAGAAAGGGTGAGCGGATGGAAATGTTTAGCCTGACTCGCAGTGAAAGAAAAGGGAGAGAGCGGAGCGCGTTCCATAACTTCTATTTGAAGGCTATGACTGGAGTGGTTCTAAAAAATATGAATTAAGGACATGCAGTTTACATAAAAAAGGAGCGATAAAATCAAATACATCGATATGAAAAGCAGCAAAGAAGAAGAAAAAATGGCGTGAAGTCTTCGGAAATAGCAAAGCAAGAAAGTTTACATAAGCTGTCCTACAAAAAAGGTTTCGATTCGAAGATTCTTAGAAAGACAAATCTACATAACTCGGATACATCATGTGCCAGAGAAAAAAAATTCAGTGTGAAAATGTGCGTGCAAATATGAGCTGGATAACGAGATCGGGAGTCAAAAAGAACTATCTCCTAAGCCATTTAGTTTAATTCATCTCGGTTTGAAAGGTAACATGCATGTATCTTTATGACGTAGCGGAAGCGGAAGAATGAAAGAAGAAGCTGGATAAAGCTATTGCTAGCCGAAGATAGATTGAAGGAAGAGGTGGAAAAGAACACCCGAAGGTGATAACAAGAAGGGATAACAAGAGTTACAAACTCTGAAGAAAGAGATAATTTGATTGAATACTTCACTGATCATTACATGTGCTAATGAGCTCCTTTTATAGGATAAACAAGAAACTAAAAATAGAAAACCATGTGTTGGATTTGTGCAGTCATGAAGATTCACCGGATGATGTGCAACCCTGAATGTGCATTGATATCTCATAAATGATGGGCTGAATGTGTTGTTTCATTTCTCCATACTCTGCATCACTTATAATCCGCTGGGTAGTTAATGAGAGTTTATCAGTCCTATCAACATAGCTGTTGAAGTGAATGCTATAACAAAGACTCAGCAGAGCGCGCAAGATGAACTTTTTTCACACTTTAGAATAGTTAAAATGGTGAGAGTAAAGCGGAGATGTTGCATCTGGTAAGGTTTCGCCAAGAATTAATGAGCTCGATATTCCTCTTATCAGCCTCCACGAAATTACCAAAACTGTCTCTAATGATAATGGCAGTATTCGCACACACTCCTCCGAGATAGCAACAACATCCATAGTAAGCCCCTGCTTGTTGGGATGTGCCCTTTCGGAATAATGTTGACAATATACCCTGCCCATTTGGCAAGCTCCTTCTTGTCAAAAAATGATTTGATCATCATGTCTGTTATTGTTCCGAAGCCTCCATATGTAGTGCAGGCCAACACACGTGAGGCCAAGTTTTAGATGAGACCTCGCCTTTTTCCTCTCGTGAGTATCAAATCAGTCCTCAATTAGCATCTCAACTGACCGGGGTGATTGTTCAGGGCTAATGATAGAAGGCAGAATCTCGCCTAATCGATTAGCAAGAATCCTTGAAATCAGTTTATGACAAATAGACCGGAGTTGATCAATACTCTTTGGATCTTGAACCCTTAGGAATGAGAGTAATAGTAGTAGCCGATCATAATCTGGGCATTTGGAAGTTGCACTGGTTAGGTCAGTTTTGATAATATCCCACGCATAGTTGTAAAAATGGACACTAAATCCATCTGGGCCCGGAGCACCATCTGCATTCATACCCTTTAAAGCCTCTTTGATTTCTGTCTCATTCGGAATTTTGGTTAAAGTCGCATTCATGTCCCCTGTAACCAATGAAGGTACCTGCACCATGAACTGCATGTCGGGAGGAGGGCAATATTTGTTAAACAGGTCATCGTAGTACTTCATTGCAGCAGCTTCCCCTACCTCTGAGCTATGTACCATCAGGCTTTTTTATTTTGAAAGTGTTCCTCGCCCTTCTAGCCTTGGTAGAAGGCAGAGTTTCGGTCCCCACTCTTTCATCCAGTTTATTCTAGCCAGCCTTGTCTTTAAGAATCCCTTCTTTCACCGTCAGCTTATTTTCTAATTCATCTTAGATTTTTATAGGAGATTTCATTCCATCCCGCATCCAACTCTCAAGTTGATACTTTTCCAGGGAGGTAGTAATGCTTTGTTCCTTGTGGTTTTGGTCGCCAAAGACCTCCCAGTTCCATTTCCTCAGCACAGCTCGCAGCTTTACCAGCTTTAGAGCAAAGTTCATCATCGGTTGCATATGTCTGTCTCACCTTCCCATTGATCCTAAAGAATCAAGACTAACATGTCAGCTAACACTCGTCAAAACTCAGTACATATAAAACATTATGTAAGATTAATGAAGTGTTTTTGCTTTTAGTCCCTCCAGGCGTGATACACCAAAAAACAGAGAGTTATTTGGTCATTTTTTAGGGTCTGTTCTTTTGACATTAATTTAATTTATGTTCAGTTCAGTTGATAAACATTCA
>JAWWMW010113472.1:0-10128 GCA_035048345.1 Echeveria elegans
AGGTTGGTGTGCTGGTCATTAAAATGTAATCAGAGAATCTGCGAATTGCAAAAAATAGCGGATGATGATTAATATTTTATCCTAATCTATAATTTGAAAAAAAAATATAATCAGCCCCTTCAAAAAAAAAAAAAATTAAAACTATCTCGTTTATATTTGCCGCAAAGTGCAGTTTGCATGTTTGAATCTTATCCTCTAGTTGAAGAGTCTTTATTCACTCATTAGGTCATGAGTTTCATTTCCATGTACGACGCCATTTTATTTGATGAACTTTGGTTTTGCTTTGCATTGATCTTCATTCGATCCTGGAGTTGTTGATGCGTTGCGTTGCCTTCGTAGTTATGGTCGCCGGTGGAAGTAGGTAGTTGCTCTTACAAAGACACCGAATTACATAACAATGTATACCCATTGAATATTTTGTGAAATTTTCATTAAAAATAACAGTAGTTTTGCTTTAAATTTATTTTCTGAATTGATATCTTATTACCAAAAAATTATTAATTGACATTTCACAATATACCTATTTTTCTTGAAGGTCCGCGACACGTAAGGTTGAGCGAAATGTTACTGATTGGACTTAAATGTAGATAGCAAAATGTCAAAAATATAATAGTACGTGTCACACGTACTTGTCTAAAGATTCACAATGTTATTCGGGCAACACACCGGTAGGGAATTGTCCCCGATGAGCTCAAAAGAAGACAAAACTAGTCGAGATGTATAAGACTGAACTTCAATTTTCGACAGGACATCTGCGAACCGATAATACATATACGTGAAAACTCTGAGTAACCGTTTTTCATCTCGGTCTTCCTAATAATGTTTTTTTGAATATGGCTAAGTTTTTTATTCCACATTGGTGGATGTAGTGAGAGGTGAGAGATTGAGTCCATATAAATAGCCTCTCATTCTCATTGTTTTATTCATCCTCAAAATTTGTACTCATCTCCCAATTAATAAAGCGGGCTGCGTGAGCGGTGCTCGGAGAGTAGGCTTCTTTGGCTGAACTCCGTTATCAAAGTTTCAGGTGTGTTCCTTCTTTTATTTTCCGCTTTATTTTCTGCGTTAGTATTATAGTATTCAATATTAGTTGTCGGGTAGTTTGTTAGTGTCGTGTCCAGTTCAGTTGTTCTGAGCTGGTTCATCTCACTAGCTGTGTCGTAGTAGTGGGAAAATATACCCGATTTTCCCAACAGTTTCCACTAGTGGAAAAAGACACTTTTGCGACAAATGTTTCCTTGTCGCGCGAACAATTGTCGCATTGGTACAATGTAACAGATATTTAGTGTTGCGTTATATTGTGTCAGTTAGGTAACCTAAAGCGACAACAACAAAGCGACATAATTATTTGTGTTGCTAAGGACATGTTAAGCGACAAATCGTTTGAGACATTGAATTTTATGTTGCATTTGAATCAAAAGTGACAAAAACATTTTGTAACATAAATAACAATGTCTCAAAAGCATTTGGTCGTACATGCATTAATGCTTTATGGAGAGGGTTTATGCATATATATATATATGCAGAGGGTGAAGAGGGTATGCATTTATGTTTATTGATAATGTTTGAAATAGTTATATATTTAAATAAAAATTAAATATTTTATGTAATTAATTATTAATTATTTAATTAAATATTAGTGTATATATATGTGTATGTGAATTAGAGGTAATTAATTTTATCATTTAATTAAGTTAAATTATTACTTCATGTTTTATAAGGGTTGTGTAGAGGGTATGGAATATGGAGGGTTTGGAGTTTTTGAGGGTTATGAAAATGTATATAGAGGGTTTGAAGAGGGTATGCATTTATATAGATAATAACTGAAATAATTATATATTTTAATAAAATTAGGCATTTTATTTAATTAATTATGTTATTAAATATTAGTGTATATATATGTGTTAATTTAGAATAATTAATTTATTATTTAATTAAGTTAAATTATTACTTCATGTTTTATAAGGATTGTGTAGAGGGTATGGACTATGGAGGGTTTGGAGTTTTAGAGGGTTATGAAAATGTATATAGAGGGTTTGAAGAGGGTATTCATTTATGTTTATAGATAATATTTGAAATAATTATATATTATAATAAAATTAGGCATTTTGTGTAATTAATTATTTAATTAAATATTAGTTTATATATATGTGTGTTAATTTAGAGGTAATTAATTTTATCATTTAATTAAGTTAAATTATTACTTCATGTTTTATAAGGATTGTATACCGCACTGCGATGGAAAAAAAAAGTATATAGGGTATAGACTATAGAGGGTTTGGAGAAGGGTTTAGAGGGTTATAAAAATTTATGTATATGGTTTGAAGAGGATATGCATTTATGTTTATAAATAATGTTTAAAATAATTATATATTTTAGACATTTTATGCAATTAATCATTTATGCAATTATAGGAGGGTTTGGAGAGGGTTTGGAGGGTTATGAAAAAGTATGTAGAGGGTTTGAATAGGGTATGCATTTGTGTTTATAGATAATATTTGAAATTATTATATATTTTAATAAAGTTATACATTTCATGCAATGAATTATTTAACTTAAGTATTAGTGTATATATATGTGTGTTTGAAAATGATAGATGGTTTAGACCCTTCAAACATTCTTAACCCTCCAAACCCTTCAAACCCCCAAACTCTTTACCCTTCTAACCCTCAAACCCTCTTAACCCTTCAAACCCTATACCCTTATAAGTTATAACCTTCAAACCCTCTACCATTAAAACCTTCAAAACCTCTCAACTCTTCAAACCATCTACCTTCTAACCTCTTAACCCCTTTTATGTTAAAGTTTCATATATATTTATATTTATATATAATATAATTAACAAGAACTAAGTTAATATAATACATAACTTTCATACATTCAATGTACATTTTCTAATTAACTTATTAAAACACAAAACTAATTGAATATAATACATAAGTTTCCTACAAGTTTCATTAAATTAAGAAATAAATTAAGTACATCAAGTATATTTATATATGTATGTTTATAAAGAGGGTATTGAGAGACTTTGTAGGATTAAGAAAATGATATAGTGTTTGAAAAGTTACCCTTCAAACCCTCTAACCCTTTAAACTCTCTAACCCTTCAAACCATCTACCCTTATAACCTTCAAACCCTCTTAACCCTTTAACCCTTTACCCTTCTAACCTTCTAACCTCTTAACTCCTTGTATGTTAAAGTTTCATACGGAGTATATATTTACAATTATATCTTATTATATAATTAAAAAGAACTAAGTGAATATGATACATAAATTACATATTCTAATTGCCTTATTAAAACATAAAACTAAGTGAATATAGTACATAAGTTTCATACAAGTTTAATTAAATTTTGAAATAAATTAAGTATATATGTATGTTTATAATTTGTCAAAATTCTTGAGATTTTAAATTTTATTCTTTTATTTTAATTATTTTAAATTTATAACATATGCTTTTGCTACAAATTTGTCCTTGTTACGTAGTTTATAAATATCAAATATACACAAATTTTCTCTCAGCCATTGATCTAAATCTTATCAACGGTTCAAATCACACTCAGCCTTACACACAGATTTCAATCTGAACCGTCCAAACAAAAAAAACCAGATCTCCATCTGAAAGCCTCACATTCTCATCGTAACCCTAATCTCAAACTTTTCCATCAGCGAACATATTCTCCCATAGCCGTCGCTCTACCCGCCTCCATCTCACACTCAGTCCATCACTCCACCACCACGTCTCTCCGTCGCCAACTTGTCTCGGCCGAATCCAGATCTAGAAGTTGATGGCGGTGGATGTTGTTCGTCTTCCGGTTTTCTTCTTTAGAGCATTTACACCGGTGAGAATGTGGAAGGTGCTATGGCTTTCGATTAGTTGTAAATCTAGGGTTTGTAGATTCAATTAATTAGGTGTCCATCTTCAATCTGGTTCAACAAGTATACAGAGTGCATCATTTTTTACAGTGTTTGAGTTGTTTGATTTGGTGAAGGTCAGGTGCTGATGTTGTTGGGATTTTGTTTTGTAAGACGTTTGTGCCTAACTGTTATTGAGCCTCATTTGAATTTGGATTTGGATGGTGTGCAGATTCTGAGAAGGGGCATGGATTTGGTCCAATGTTGTCTAAGCTGAATTCGTCGTTTATAGTAGTTGGGAAGAAGCGGTCGGTGGCTGCAGTGGACTTCAAATTAGTAAAGGCACCATCACGTTTGCTGGGAGTGAGGTTTTAGGTATTGGAGGATTTGTGCCTGTTTACAAGGCTTAATTAGACTATAATCAATATGTTGCAGTGAAGAAGATGTAGAGTTTCAGGTATGTAACATTGTAAACAAACTTCTTTTGAACTACTCTATGTAAGATTCGTGTGCATTGTTGTAATGTATAAGCTTTGTCTGTCTGCAGAACGAAGTGGATTTCTTGAGTATGATTCGGCACCTGAACATCATCGCCCTTCAAGGATACGTGTTGGAACTCAGCTATTAGAAGGAGATGGTTTGGACATCAAGAAGTTAGCAGTGGTCATGGATGATGAATGTGAAACTTCATTCATTTTTTGTATAGAAGGATTGAGTTTTGTTTATGTTTGTTCAATGTATATCAAGTATTGATCAAGTAATAAAATGAAGTGAATTATTTGAATTTTTAAATTATTTTTATATTTCAATTAATAATTAATTTCTAATCAAAAAATTAATAATGAATTTATAATATATTTCGAAAATAATTAAGATATAATCAATAAATGAAATAATGAAATATCATTGTATAAATTATTTCTATAAGACTCATTTATTTCGTGTTGCAATAGTAGAATGAAACAAAATGTTGCAACACGATCGAACATGTTGCATAATTTCTTTACAACGCATTTATTTCGTGTACCAATACATAGATGCAACATAAATTCTACGCAACGCAACAACGCGTCCGTCGCTAACGCACGTGACATGCCAAAAACTAACTTGTCACAACTGACTTACGTCACGCTGCGTTCGTGACATATCAAACGTGACACATGTTTTTGTTACATAAGTGTCAAACAACCTAAATCCATCCTAAGCGACTTTTTAAGGTACGTCGCTATAGTGTCTTTTTCCACCAGTGTTCAGCGGAGCTATGTTGGAGATATGACGGATCTGCTTCTCAGATAGGCTTTGGCCTGAGCGGCTGGTCGGTGGCAAGGGGTTCCGATGCATGCATATGGAGATTTGGGCCAGTTGGTTCACGCTCGCGTCGGGTCGGTGGTTGGTGGCGGTGCTTTGGGCTGGTGGTTCAACATTGATCAGTCGGCTCTGATCAGATTTGGATCAGTCTGCCTGTTCATGAGGCTCCGGTGGATTGATCTGGCTTCGGTGTGAGGCTTTACTGTTTACTGTATATTTGTTTCTAGTGTTGGTTGTGGTATTCCCACTTTATGTGGATGAGTAGTTTTTTGTTGGTGTTTTCTCCCCACATGTCTGTGTGGGAGTGTGTATATCGGCTGAATAATTTCCGTTCCAGTTCGGTTACGAACTAGGGAGGTGGTGGACTGGTCTTTGACCTTGTTGTCAGGACCTTATCATTGATAAGGTTGCTGTACTTAGATTGATAAACACCGTTGTCTGTGGTGTGTGGAGGTGCCTTCGGGTCTGTGCTCTTAGCTGATTGCTATGTACTCGAGTCCTATACGTCGTGTACTATCAATTCCACGTTCAATCAAAAAAAAAAAAAAAAAAAAAAAAGAACTGACATCCTTGGCAAACTGGGGGGACACTTTTTATCATACTCCATAATTATCTCACTTCCCTAGTTCCCTGCGTAAATGACAAGCCACTGAAGTTCACTGACAAGTGTAATGAAATGAGCAAAGTCAGCTAAGAGTAAATCACTTGACTCAAAAGTTTGTTTTGGCCTGCGGGTTATTTTTGTAGCAAGCATGGAATGGGCCGGATAATTAATTGTTTGGGCCATGCAGGATATAAGTGGCATATATAGTTGCTTATGAGAGATATACATTTTAGCATTAGGGTTTTGCATAGGCGGCGGTATGCGCGTCTCCTTCGATTCGTTTCCTTCCATTTTTTTTTCCTTTCTAAATATACAGCCTAGAAGCAGCTTGGGAAACTTTGTAGATGTGATTCGTTTCGAATGATTGATTTTTGAAGTCCAGCTAGGGTTTGTTGTCGTGTGTTGGTGGTTATTTAGTTGATTCTTTAACTTTTCTTTTGTACAGGATCAGCAATATTGGAATGTCGTCTTCTGACTCTAGCGATGAAGAACCGGAGTTGTTGCCTTTTCAAGATGATGCCGTTCTCTCTCTTGGTAAGCCTGTATTTTATTTTTATGTACGCACCTTTTTGTTTCTTCTTATTCTTTAACGATTCCTATCTGTTCTTTGCAGCTTTTTCTGATGAGCGTCTGATGCGAGACCTGTTTCGTATGTGGAAGATACATTACTGCAAAAGTTACTCCAGCAAAGAAGAAGAAAAGAAACGTTATAAGATATTCAAGCGCACTGCTCTTGAGGTGTATCAAATCAATTGTTGCCACGGCAGTAAATATAACGTCCTTAATCACTTTGCAGACTTTACCACAGAAGAGCTGCAGCAATTTGTGGGCACTAATCCCTAGTATGATTCTGTTATATTCCCTTGTTAAGACTATGTGTGTCTCGTGCGTGTCAATGTAATGTCTATGTAACTCTGTAAGACTTTTCCTTATATGTGTCTGAAAATATCCAGAGTGCAGCACAGCCACCCGCATTAAATTTGAATCAGGGATACATTTTCCTTAACTGGAGTACTTCATTTTCAGCGTGATATTTTGCTTGTTTTTATGATAACACTCCCCATTATTATTATTATTATTATGAAAATTATTTAATTATGATTGTTAATTTATTTATTTTCTATTGCAGTTTATATTTTATTCAGTTTAAGTTGTTTTGATTCTTGGTTGGTTGGTATTCATCCAGTATTGGGGTTGAGGATTTAGATGCAGGCTTTCGCACCCTAACCTGGTGAAGCTATACGGATACTGCTGGTGAATATCAGCAGAGACAAACCCGGAGTTGATGGACCAATCTATTACTATACCTTCAATACACTTCTGTTTTGCTTGGTGGTTTTTCATATTTACTGGTGGGTACTGATATACCGCATGCTTGTTAAGCAATCCAAGCTAGAGGCCCAAATCAGCGAAGATTAGTCATCTGTGACTCGTTTTAAATCACTCAAAATATTAATTTTTTTTTATCATGCTAACGTTTTTTTATAGATATATTATCAGGCCTGTTGGTGTTCTACTCTTCCCAGATTCTGAAGGTGAGGAAGACTTGCATGAAGATTGATAAATAGTTGAACAAAATTAGCACATGCAACTTCCACAAAATTGTAAGCTTGTGGTAGAGTGGAGTGGTACTGACAAGTTTGAGCATTATGTTGAGTGTGGCTATTTATTACACGGGAGGAATTTGTTTCTCGTCCAGGCCTGCCTCTTCTCGGAGATTGTTATTCTTGTTTCAGGGTCCAGGTGCTGTACTTTGCTGTGAAGACGCTCAGTGAATCTAGCTATGAACATGTTTACACTGCTGTTGAGAAGCCACTTCAGCTAGCTCAAACCGCCGCCGTTTTGGAGGTCAAATTCACTTGCTATGTGATTGATTATATATACACTTTGCTTGTTTTTTTGTCTGCTTAGGGTTTAAGGTTTATTATTTCTTGGTGAACAGATTTTCCATGGCCTAGTTGGTGAGTGGTTCGTGAAGTATTATTAATATCTGATTATTAGATTTTGAATGTAACATATTATTGATGATGTATTTGGTGCTTTTGTGGTTGGTTGGATAAAAAGGAATGGTGAGATCTCCTGTTAGCGCAACTCTGCCACAGATTAGTTCTAGGTTGTACGTGACATGGGGCATATTGTACGCTTTCCCTGAGGTTAGATAGATTTACGCATCAATCATCATACAGTGATTATGTCATGGTGCCATGTGTTTCTTTCTTCTGATTTTTAGTTTTTTGGTTTTTCTTTATAGATAAGGACTCATATACTTGTGAGCTCATTGGTTATCAGCTGGTCCGTTACCGAGGTAAGTATCAACATCATATGGAACTAATTTCGTTTCATTATCTGTTTTCATCCACTAATTATCAGTGCCTTAAATTTACACTTCAAATGGGCATTGATTAGCCATCAAAAAGCTTTAGTGTCACACAAGCTTTCGAATTTAAAATGAATTTTCCTGAATTTTGCTGTTATAGTTTTTTAATCCACAATGTTCGTGAATTACTATAGCTGATATAGTTATTTTCTTCCGTGCCCAGATTATTAGATATGGTTTCTTTGGCGTGAAGGAAACACTTGGCTTCACACCATCCTGGTTATTGTGGCTGAGGTATTGACAAGAACCGGCAATCTTCTCCAGTTGTACCTTAATTTAGGACTGTTAGCTTATCTTTCTTGGCTGAATCTTGCAGGTATAGCACATTCTTAGTACTTTATCCCTCTGGCATAACAAGCGAAGTTGGTTTGACATACTTTGCCATGCCGTATATGAAGGTATGAGAAGATGAGAACACATATCGCATATCAGTTTAATTCTATTAGTATCCTGTCGAATCTTTTCAGAAGATGTCGTAACACAATGTTGCGCAGGAATCTGGGAAATACAGTCTGAGAATGCCAAACAAGTGTAACTTCTCATTTGATTACTTCTATGCTGCTATACTGGTTCTTGCATTATACGTTCCAGGTATCGGATTTCACCAGCTTTTCATCGTTTCAATCTCGGCATCTCATCGTTATTTACTATCCGAATTTTCATTTCTGATCCCATAAAAAAATTATCAGGGAGTCTACATATGTACAGATACATGCTCAGCCAAAGAAAGAAAGCTCTCTCTAAAGCCAAGAAAGCATAGAGACCACTTCCATAAACAAGCGACATGCTCTTGTTCTTATCGCTCTTTTTTTCATCATTGTGTGCCAACCTCAGTTTTTTTTTTCAGCATCCCATAGTTATTTGAGCTAGATTATCTTGTAATTGTAAACTTCTATGACTTGACATAAGTCAATTTCCAAAAATTTTTGTTTATATGGATGGATTTTTTTATAATTATTTCAATAAATTTTTGAAAAGAATGATGGATGTAAATTGTATAATTGTTATTTACATGGAAAATAAGAAGAAGAAACTAATTTCACTTGCAACTATATTTATTAAAATAAAGGGTTAGTTTTTGAAAAATTTATGTAATATATATTCGTAAAAATGTGATATTATTCAAAATATTATTAAAATATTCTCAAATTTTCGTTTAATAATTCAAATTATTATTGTAATAAATCTGGTGCTATTTTTTTAAAAAAGAATATATTTTATGAGTAGTTTTTTTTCCCGATGAGTGGATACATAAAGTACAAGAACATCATATGGAGCTATATCTAGCTAATTCAAGTACATAATCAACAATTAACGCGCAGGCCCTTCGGCATCTCCACAGCTCCAGAATGATTTGATATCGAAGGGCATAACTTGAGATCGAGTGATCGGCATGTCCAAGATCGGAATTTTTTTAATTATTTAACCTTTGTATTGTTTTTATATTCTACTAGCGTACCGCCCGTCGTCCCGACGGATTTCATCGTGCGAATGAGCAATATAATAGTTCAAATAAGGGTGGCCTCAATAAAACAATTGTTGTACCCGTATGGTTTGTTTAAAATAATTTTTTTGATTATTCTATTATATATATAATCGATTTAGGGTTTATGATTAAGTGATGATATTTATATTACAAATATTTAATATTTATATCTTTTTTTCGTCGCTATATGTATGAGCCTTCTACCACTATTCTATTATATATATAACTAGCGTACCACCCGTCGTCCCGACAGGATGCGGCGGGAACGGGCGAACCAATTTTTAGGTTCGAACCGGTAAAGCAAACCAATTTTTAGGTTCGAACAGGTAAAATACCCGTCGGTCGTCGGGAACAGGCAAACCAATTTTTAGGTTCGAATCGGTAAAATACCCGACGGTCAAACCTCCAAAAAGTGGTGTATGCCTCTTTAAGCAACGCCTGCACGATATTGCGAAAGAATACTTCGCTATGCAAGCATTGCAAGATTGTGTAAG
>JAWWMW010113482.1:0-10128 GCA_035048345.1 Echeveria elegans
GACCGAAACAGGGTTTGTTTCGGTCGAAATCAAAATTCTTCAAAACTCTCGATCGAGACCGAGTTCTTCTCGGTCGAAATGACACTTGACCTTGATCTTCTCTTTATGACTTGTTTCATACTTGATTGCATACTTTGCTTACGAACCTCTGTTAATGCCGAGACTACTTGGAGCACTTATCCAACCCTTGGCGGAGTCTAAAGAATTAAAGAAATCCCTCGAAAAGTCACTAGATCAGTACCAACCTTCATCGGAAAAATAACTTCAAGAGGAGCGCAAATACTTTACTTAAAAAGCGCAGAAGTTGGAAAATAAAGCAGGCGCTGAATGAGCACTTTATGGTATGATAATCTCCCTATATGCAATGTCTGATGCCTTTTTGGCAGTTACCCCTCCATGCATTTTTCCCAGAATCTAATTCTATTCAACTGACACACACAGCAGATACTCACCCATCTCTGTCCCACTTGTCTAAATATCCAACCATCACTATTTTGCAACACTGACGCGACACAACATCAACATTTGACTGTCGACGCAGCACAACCACAACAGTCCATTTTTGTTTCAGCTCTACGCAGGGGCGGAGCCAGCTGGTGGGCTGACCTGGCTCCAGCCCGGTAAGATTTTAAATTATAAAAAATTCCTTTATAACACAATGAAGCAAGTAGCGTAGTGGAAAGCGAAGCACTCTCCAATTTGAATTGCTGGGATCGACTCCCTGCAGCCACATTACATTCATTAATCTAATTTTTTTATTTCCTGATTTAATGAGTTATTGAAATATTGTTGGTTCCTACTCATTAGTGTTACAAAATGAATGTTGTTCTAAAATAATTAATACTTCAAAATAAAATTTGTTTGAAAATGATTTAATTATTTATAGACCATTAATATTCAATTTTCAACTTGAATGGATGACTAATAATATCAATGATTTTGTATTTTCCAAATGTATTTGTTTGTGAAAAAACCAGTAAAACTAGTAAGATATCTAATATAGTTATTGATAAAAGTATACTCAATTTTTCGATATCATTTTTCAATTTCATTGCATTTAACACTAAGTCATTTCTCATTACGTGATAGATAAATTATGCATCTGTTTTTTTAAAACTAAAAACTATTTATTTGTATGTTTGGTTTATAACGTACATCAAGTGGTATGAACTCACTCGAAGAAGTTATAAAAATGCACAGCGGGAGTCATAAATAGTATTTGACGAATTATTTTAACCCTACAAGATTTTAAATCCTGGATTCGCCCCTGGCTCTACGTCTCCCAATTTTAATTTCCGAAATGAGTGTTTTTTCTAATCACTTTTGCTACTTTTGGTTGAAAGTATTTTATTTAGCATTTGGTGCATTGTACGTGTTTGTTGAAATGCTTCTGAGAATTCGACGCGTTTCTCTAATGTCATCTCTCTTATTTGTTTTTGTCAGGTAATATACCAAACTTATGTGATTCCGTTGTTTTCGTTTCAGGTTCTACCACCGTTTGGTGATGTTGTAATGCTTAAAGCTTCACATAAACGAGTACCATCAATCCATAGCAGGAATACCACTTAAGTTGTCTTTTCCACACTCTGGATTATCAGATGCACTGTTTCAGTATTAAGCAGCTATTTTTAGGAATTGATATATTTCACCGGTTACTTCTTACTAGGCAGTAATTTGCACTCCGTCCTCACCTTTTTAATGACTACTTCAGTTCACATATATGAAATATACACGAATCACATGTATTGTACCATGGGGTAAATTATATAAAATTTCAACACGGATTGTATTGTATTATAATACCTAATGTAGTATACAAAGAGGTGTTATTGTCGTAGGTACATGGAAAATTCCAACGGTGTATTATAAAATTGTACAAATATGATGTATCATTTTCATTGCCTAATTGAAATTCCAAAATAAAGACGCATAGTCAAAGACTGTGCAACGAAGTATATTTTATTAATGACTATTATGATGTTATTAAATAGCTAAAGATGTCTGGAAAATTCGTGCATAAGGTGCATGTATACTTTCCGAGTATATTAGAGATGCATTGTATGAAGACGTTTGAATATGAAGACCATCATCAACACCAAGTCTGAAGCATAGGTCATTCAGGCCGACCTGGGCACATGTGAATATCACAAGTACATGTCATCAATGCCTTAGTATATATTAGATTCATGTATGTATTGAAATATTGCAAGGGTACATGAATCAACATTAGTCTTTTGTATTCTAAAATGGGAAAAATGCCGATTAAATCCTCAACTTTCCCGATTTGCCCATTTAAATCCCCAACTAACGCTTGCCCATTTATATGCCGTACTTTTCGTTGACTGACAACTAAATTCGTAAACCTGTGTTGACTTATCCGTTTTGGGCACGCCGTTAATTACTGCTTCCCCAACGACGTGAAGACACCGTCTGTTGCTTCTGTAAGTTAGGAAACGACGTCGTGCCCCCCATCCTAATCTCAATCATCAAAATCACGAAACCCTAATTCCATCCCCAAAATTTGGCATCATCAATTCTTTGCTCAAAGAACATCAACTGCAAACAGAAAGTAGACAAGAGCAAAGATGACTAAGTTGTGTGGGATTGGAGAGAACAAGGTTTACCTTGCCGCAAACGGGACATGAAGGGCTTCGTTCCATCCACTCGTAGATACAAGCAAGATGGTAATAATGATTGCATTGAGTCGTGATCTTTGGATTTTCCTTGTTGTATTCTGCATCAAATCAATTAAAATAAGTTAACTGTTTAAACTGGTCGGCACATTTATAATCAGGATGCATATCAGGCGGTTAACGAGGATTACACCCGGAAACATAATTCTTTCTCCTTGGCTTCTTTAGCTAGTATTCTACAAGCTAGTGTTTTATATGCCTGCTGAACAACAACCTTTCGATGAAGAGGCGTGTTTACACCAGTTTGCATCTCCAAATTCCAACAACATGATCAGGATTCACAAGCCCAAACACAGTTTAACAACGAAGGTGAAACATTACATCCGCCATTCCACAAGGGATGATTCCAATCAACCTAAAAAAAAAGACACAGTTTGGAGGGGCATCGAAGTATCACACAACTGCCCAATCATATCAAAAGTAATTTAAACAAGCTACGTGTACCTTATTAACCAAATTCTCAAAAATGGGGCAAGATTTGAGATCCCCATCGCCCAGATCGAAACAACTGGACCCATCCACCGAAATTGCACTCACAATTCAAACTCAAACTACCCACAATCACCTGCCTTGAAAAAGAAAACAGAAAAAGATTGAAACTTTAAATCATTAGAAAGAAAACACACAAAACGAGCTTTCCAGCTGACATAACATAACATAACCAGCCTCATCCAAACAATGTTTCAAAAAATCATAAAAAAACCAAACCTTAGTTATGATTATGATCCTAAAACCCTTAAAACGCGTCAATATAACATTCACTACAACCTAAAGTTGATATCTTGAGATGTAACCAGTTGTCTGGCCGTGGATCTTTACGGCAAATCTGGAGACGTATGTGGATTACGAGATTCAATGAGAACACACGGTAAGTAACTCAAGTATAGGGTGGTGAACAGTGGTGCCTGGAGATGAGAGTGATCTGGGGATTCGGGGAGAGACTGCTTTCTGGGAGTGATAGAGAGATTTCCTCAAACGACGATTTCCTTGTTTTTGGATTTGTTGTTATTTGAATGTGTATTTTGTAGTCAATGGGTGTTTTAATACTAATTCAAATTAAATCAAATTATAGCCGTTGCATGCGGTTTCAAAAACACGCGATACACATTGCGTGATGCAAACGCGTCAACGAGAATTAGGAAACTTATTTGTTTATAAATATAACTATAAATCAAAATAATTTATTCTAATCGGAAACCCTAATATCAATATCACTTCCGCTCTCGATTCGATTGGAAAATGATGGAGGTGTTTGACGTTCCATTACATAAAAAGGTGACACCATCGGCGGTTTCAAAGAAGTGGTAGTTGAGAAGATTCTTAGATTTCTTGGGTTATTGGCATAACCTTTATATCTATGTTTTGATAAGTTTTGAGGAAGTGTGTCACACACTACAATCAATCACGCTAATGAAGCTATATTTAGCATCAAATTCGATGCAGATTGAAATCTAGATGCTATTTTGCCAACGAAAATATTGACAAAATAAATTAGCGTGTATGTTAATATTATAATTTTCAATATTGTACAAAAATAAGAAATAAATTAGCGACTACGTAGACGCTAATATAATAATTCTCAATATTTTGCAAAAATAAAAAATAAATTAGCGACCACGTGGACGCTAATACTATAATTTATGATATTTAACAAAACTAAGAAATATATTAGCGATCACATGGACGCTAATATTATAATTTTCAATATTTTACAAAAATAACAAATAAAGTAGCGACCACGTAGACTCTTATATTATAATTGCAATATTTTATAAAAATAAAAAAATATCTTAGCGCCCACGTAGACGATAAAATAATAATTTTTAATATTTTATAAAAATAAGAAATAATTTAGCGCTCACGTATTTATAGAAAGATGATGTATTTATTTAGGAAAATTGTACGAAATCACCCATAACTTTATACTTTTTGAAAGAAACTATCCGTAACTTCTTGATTTACATAGAACCATCCATAACTTTACTTCCATTTTCAAGGAACCACTTCCGACCGCTTACTCCGTTAACTAATTTTATTTTAATTAAAAACATATTTAATGATCATTCAAAAAAGGCTTAAATATCCCCCAAAAAAAAAATCTTTCCAAATTTATGAGTTGCTAATAATATTATATAACTACTAGCGTACCGCCCGTCGTCCCGACGGTAATTTTCTTTCGTATTTCCATCCGATTCTCCCTAAATGCGAAATCTTTTTCGCATAATTTTTTATTTAAATGTTTATTTTTAATTTTTTTACGTTTTATTTTATACAATTTTTGCTTATATTTTTTTCGTGTCCCCACTTGATTATTTTTTATTTTTAATGTTTATTTTTTTATTTTTTATTTTTTTCATATTATTTAATGGTATTTGAAGTTTGAGGCTTCAAGTATGGGCTTAGGAAGATTAATGGGTAATGGATAATTCAGTCATTTTATTTGTTTAATGAAGGGTAATTTTATAATTTCGTAGTATGTTTTTAGGTCATTCTCCAGTTCTCCCTATTCTTTTATAAGAATAGATTTCATCTAATAAAGTTAATTGTTTACATTATTATATTCATCAATATATTGAATCATCAAATGACGTTATTTTTACATTTTTCAAATAATGTTTTTTAAAATTATTTTTATAAGCTCTTGAATTTTTATTTTAATATTTTATTACTCTTTTTATTAAATTTATTGAAAATATTATTTAAAAATTTCAAATTTCAAAAAACACACAATTCCACAAAATCAGATTATTTTTTTTCGTACGAATTTCATGAGTTCATAGCTATATTTTGTATTCACCGATTGATTCAGCTAGATGACGTTATTTCCTTAACTTTGTAAAACAATGATTTTTTTAAAAATAAACTGTGTATGTAACTGGCATTTTAATTTTAATTTTTGTAATCTCATACATTTTTAGAAACTTTTGAATTTTTGAGTTTTTTTCGTAATTTAAAAAATTCAATATGACGTAAAATGTTACTGGTGGTTTCGTGCAATTGGACGTAAAATGTTGACTTGTTCAATGAAACAAAAACAATTGGTAAAGTTAAAATTAAATTCGGACTTTATCAAGACATAAATATATTTCTTATAACTCAAAAAGACAATTACAAATGAATTTAATATGATCGTCTAGCCATCACGTAATAAAAAACCCTCAGCCAGAGCCTTCTGCGAGACAAAAGATAATTTTTGTCTCATGATCGAGAGCGCTGCCGGGGGCTCCATACCTTTAGCCTCAGCCCACCTAACCGCTACTATCCTTACCAGCCGATCCGCTTGTCTTCCAAAGCCACAAATTGGTATTTCATTTTTTTATAACAAATTTCCAACCGAATGGGACTCAAAGTATATACAATGGTATACAGCACGGGAACATAGTCCGGAACATAAATCAAAATCACTTTCAATAACTAATATATTAATAAAATATAATAAATAAGAATAAAATAAAGAACAGTCCAACACCTATGGGCTACACGCACAAAATAAAAACCTTTCACCAATCTCGGAATTGCTCCGCAGTTGAGGAGAGAAATAAAAGCCTCTCATCTTCCACGGATTGAGCCGCAGATGAGGAGAAAATAGTAAATGGATTCCACGTTAGAGGACTAACTTGAAATAATAATCCGTAATTCCAATTGTTCTAATCCGAATCAACTCGTCAGAACACTTTTAACTGTCACAAGTCCAAAATCGGCACTGCCTTCCTGATCACAGTGGCTTCTCCAAAGTGGATATTTGAAGATTTAAACATGTGCCCATCTCAAAGAATCCACCGTTAACTTTGAACGAATACTTGGATATTTTGTGCTTTGAATCTGGCCCGCAATCGATATTGATCATCATCAAGCTGCCAGTGATTATGTGGCCAAGCCTTTTCGGAGACCAACGCAAATATCTAATTCTTCACACACTTGTTGACATTGATTGGAAAAGTTTAGGGTTTTCCAGGGATCATCATCATACCATCAATCTTCATCTTCGTTGTGGCTCCATCCAAATTAACTACGAATCAAACCGCATCACTCGATGAAGGTCGGGGGTAAGGGATGACCGGACGGAATTGAAACGCTGAAGTGGAAGTCAACAGATTGAAAGAGGGGGATGCAGAAGTGGACCAGAATTGGGTCGAGGATTACGGACGGAATTGCGAGAGACGTAAATCGCTAATTTCCGCGAGAGCGCTCCGCCAAAAGGTGGATCCATTGATATTTCATTTGGATGAGGTTTTTCTGAAAAGAAAATAAAATAGTGTCGTGTATAATTAGTAGTCAATCAATTGACGATGCATTATAATTTTACAAAAAAAAAATAATAATTGATATATAGTATTTGTTGAGTAGCCTTTGATATTGATATTTAACAGATAAACTTTTGTAAAAGTTGATTCACTCATTTTCTCGCAATTCAAGTCGCTCCTTACTAAGTACACTTCATCAATGGTGATTATGATCAACTTGACCTTTTCATCATAGTCTTTAATACGTAATATGTAGTTCTTTATATTTCCTCTTCACCCTTGCACTTTGAATTGTTTGATTATCCTTTTAATTTTGAGTAAACCAATTCGGTGTTATAATCTCAGTGTTGTTGAATCATGCTGGCTATTTAGATTGTTCATCATAGGTTATTATTAAACTATTCTACAACTACTTTGCTGATCAAAATTTTGGGGAAATAATTATCATATATTACTATTATTTTTCATGATTTTTTTTTTGATTTTGATACTTATTTATTAAGTCCAGTCAAGTTTAAGAGATTTAGTAGTTGATCTTTCTTCTTCTTTTTTGACTCAAGAACATTTATTGTCACAGTGTCCCCGATCAATGATCATGGGCTCAACAAGTGTTTTTTTTTGGGGGTATAAATAGCATGGTAAATATAGGGTAAAATATCACCATAAAAGAGTAGGGGATAGCCGTATCCAGATCAATCAATGTGAAATGAAATACAAACTAAGAGCCATTGAGTAGTTTTGCAATGTAGATTCCTTAACAATAATTTTCTCTTCCAACTAATTTTAGTGCTTATGATATAAGTTAATGTGAATGGTAGACACATACTGTGATGTTTGTAGAATATGTACACGATCTTTACTAATAATGTTCTAGTTTGTCAATTAAAACTTGTTATATATTCATTTGAAAATGATACATTTCTATAAAACCCTAGAAATATTGATAAAGTAGGACGATGAGTATATGACACAAAAGGGTTCAAGAGTGAGTCTTTTTGTTGAATAAATGGCTTGGTAAAATGTCACAAAAAGGAGTAGGGGCTGTGGAGATAGATGTATCCATTATGAGTGAAATGAATTCACAAACTGAAAGCCAATGAGTACTTTTGGAATGTAGATGACTTTCTCATCCATCTCTAATTTGAGAGCTTGTAATTTAAATTAGTAAAAGATATAGATGGTGATATAGCTAAGCATGCACTAGTTTTTCATTTTTAAAAAACTTGCTATGTGTTCGTTTGAAAACGATATATTAACTAAACGTGGATTCATAGCATCAATTCATTAAGGCTCCGTTTGGCTACGGAAAAAAGTGAAGAATTTGTTTTTAAAGAAAATAATTTTTTCATGAGAAAGTTGTAAGGAAAATTTGATCTCAATTTGCCTATTTTATGCATTTTTTCCCTTACAACCAAACACATAATTTCATTTTCACTCAACATTTTCCTTTCCTTTTTTTTACTCACAACCAAACGGAGCCTAAATGTATCAGTAAAAAAAAGTTGGTTCGACAAATCAGAATTCACTGAATCTCCCTGTATGTGTTCCTCATATGCGTAGAGAGAAGCCCTATTTATAGAGGTACGAGTTGTGTCATTCAAAACACATAAGGATCAAACACTCAAACTACACTGCCTGTCTCTTGTTTTGAAACTACCATGACAATCCATGTCTGGTTACTAATCCTTATTTAAATTATTTTTACTCATTTTTAATTACATGAATATTAGAATTGTTTTCATAAAATTTTCAACAAAATATAACTCTGTTGATGGTTGTCCGGAAAAGTTCATTCTGAACTCGCCCTCGATACTCTTAACAAGCTGAGATTTAACATGCCTGACCTGGTACACATGTTGATGGCTGATTCAACATGTATATTGAGCCACTTTTGAGCAAAATCTTTAATTTCCATGGCATATGATAAAGAGCTAGAGACTAAATCTTCATTTATCTAATGTGCTGCAAATCAATTGGAAGAGCATCACATCCAACGCCTCCGTCTAGCAGACTTTGCTAATTCGTCTGCAACATGATTTAGCTCCCTGAAGATATGTTTTACCATCCAACCAACATTGATAAAACTTCAGCAGACATGCCCCTGTTCATATGAGTTCCACCACAAAAGTTGTCAATCTCCCGAGAGCATTAATCCAGTAGTAGACCTCATCTCGATCTCCATATCTTTACAACATTCAGCATTGGCCACAACCACTGCCTTCCCTTCCCTTTCCCGCTCATTTTCTAATTCAACAGAAATATTCATATTTCCGCCTTGTAAGGCCTGTTTATAAACGGGTTTTGAAAAAAAAATTTAAAATGGATTTGAGTTTGGTTTTGAGTTACATTTTAACTCATTTCTTGTTAACTTTTAACTTCAAAACTCTTCAAAATCTCAAACCTTTCTCCTAAGGAGGGTTTGAAATTTTTTTCATTTAAAACAACAACACATTTTAACCCAAAATCAACTCATCTTCCCCAATTGAACACTCAATTAAATCCATCTCCACCCAATTACTCTTTTGAAAATGGCGTCATCACTCTTTTGAAAATGGCGTTGCACTGTGCGACAAATTGTGGCTGAAACGGCGGTGGCACCACGCAGGCCTACGACGGACCAGATGATTGAGCAAGTCAAAATCGGCGTACTAAGTAAGGCTATGAGACGATGACTGAAAATAGATACGCTGAGGCGCTAAGCCACAAAGCAAATCAACCCGTCATAATGGTGACTGATGTCAGGGAAAAATACAAATCAGCAGCATGCAATAAAAAAACAAAAGGTTGCTCAGCAATTACAATTCCTAAAAAAAAATACATTCCACACAAAAAGGGCATCAAGCAGCCACGTGAAGAGCTTTGGGCAATATCCACGTGCAGGTTCGGCGACTCCCACAAGCCACCTCAAGCAACCATGTGCAAACGACCCAAAGATGTAGTTGACCTTGACATGAACAAGAAATTAAGAAAGCAAAGAAATCTGCTAGGATTCGGGCTCAATTTTGGGAGAGGAATAAAGAACAAAATTTTTTTTTGAAGAAAAGAACCAAAGACCACACCTGCAAAAAAATCAAGAGTTATTATGATGGAGCCATCCGTATGATTCGGTTTTTGGGAGAAGCCACCCGTATGAATCGAGTTTTGTTTAACACACCCATAAGATCAGTTAAATTTCTGGAAGCCACCCAAAA
>JAWWMW010113493.1:0-10128 GCA_035048345.1 Echeveria elegans
AAAATATATTATAATTGTTTAAATACATAAAATATATTAAAATATCAAAAATATCGAGTCTATTCATGCATCGACCCTCGATTCGACCCGGTTGAACCCGTGACTCCGTGACCCCGTTACCTTATCGAGTCGACCTTCGGTCCAGTTTTTAAAACATTGCATGCAATACTAATACTGAAACTCCGACCGTTGACGACTCATTTGACCAAATCCACATCATGTTGAAAAATCTTCCATAAAGGAGTAAGAATACGAAAAACCCAATGGAATGAAAACCCCAATACAAAAATTATGGTTCCATCCATCCATGGCCATAACCCTAATGGGCTATCATTTCCTCTCTAAAAAAAACAGTGCACATCGTCCCCCTCTCCACCAACGTGTATCTCTCTTAACTACTCTTTAAAAGTCTTCTCATTTTCGATTGACATCTACACACAACAACATGACCACAACCCCAATATATATCCAATCACCCCCTCCAAAACCCAAAGGGCAAAATCGTCATTCCGTCCTACATGTCAAGCGCACACCTTAAACGCTGAATACATATTTTCGAGATCCACACACACGAAAACACTCGAAACACAAAAAAAAAACTCGACCCCCAAACTCTCATTTTCCTCTTCGCCTTCCCTCTCTCTCTCATGAGAATCCGCCGTAGCCTCGCCGCCAACACCGCCACCACTTCTTCTGATCCCGACCACAACAGCAGCACCGACAACCTACTCCAAACTGCTCGCCGTTGCAGCAACAACAACAACAACTTCTCATCCACCACCACCACAAGTAAAACCAGCAGTATCATCATCTGCATCCTAAACCAGTCGCCATGGGACGCCACCGACCTCTCTTCTCTTCAGGTTCGTCTCTTTTACATAATCTCCGTTACGAGATCTCTCGAATTCCTCCCGATTCTCGTCTGCATTTTTTTTTTCCACTCTTCAAAATTAGGGTTTCCGATAATAGATTATCGTCGTCCGTACGCCGTCACGCGCTACCTTCGATTGTTAATTCGTTTCTTTAATTCTTCGTCTCAATCGGTATTCGTTTGCCGCAGCTTGACGGCGGGCTGTTTAGCTTAACTGGTACTACTGCTCCCGTTGTTCGCGAGCTCGCGATTGGTTCGCAGAGGTATGTGTGTGTATTATTGCTTTGGTTATTCGATTTCCGATTGGGATTAGGGTTTGTTTTCTTCAGATTCGGGATGAATGATTGTTGATTGTTGTGTTGTATTGTATATTACTGAGGTGAATAATTAGGGCAAATGTGTTGTGTATTATCGCAGCTTCGCTTCATATGTTAAATTATGTGTTGAGAGGACGAAGCAACCGCTGGCCGCAGCGGCTGCTTCAGATAAGCGTTCGAATAGAAGAGATAATGCGAATAATCCGCCAGAAGTTAAAATTAGGGCTGAGAAAAGTAGTGCCGGTGGCAAGGTTGTATTGTCGAATAAATCCCAAATTAGGGCTTCTAGTGCCAAGAAGCAGCAAATGGAGTCGAGTGATGTGGCCCCGAAGTCGGGGATAAAGCGTATGGGAAGGGCCGTAAAGAAATCTGCGGCTAATCCGAACGAATTTTACTATTATTCGGGGTTTGGTCCGCATTGGGGTAAAAAGAGGGAAATGTTAACCAAGCCACCAGTAGAGGCCAATAAGGTTAGCCTATCGGATCAAGAATTGCGGGTAAAGAATGAGGAAGGTACTAAAAGGGATATCGAATTTGTGGATTATGATGATGATGACGATATTAATGGAGAGGAGAATGAGGAGGGGACGAGGAGACCCGGAGGTCGGAAAAGAGTGAAAGCTCGATCGCTCAAATCTCTCATGTGAGCAACGAATCGAGCTTGCTCAAATCAAACAGTTTCTTAATGAATGACCTATGTGTTGTTGTCCGAATTTGTATTCCGTAGTGATCATGATGAAAATTTGTACCATCTGGATGACAAAGTCTCGCTGTAGCTGTTTTATCGATTTAGGGTTTTGTAAAATTTTAGAGGTGAGATTTATTCACACCTGCTATCATTTTTAGCATGTGCCCCACTCGCACTCAAACATTAATTAACGTTACTATGATTGGCCTCTCCGATATTATGTTATATGATAGTCTGCGTGTGAGGTGCATATAGGTTGGTTATGCATGAACTTGGCAGCTTCCTATTGGTTGAAACAATGAAACACACCGAAATTTGTGCTGTTTACAGTTTAGTCCCTGACAGACATTTATATCCCGGAAGTACCCATCAGCCCATTGGCTAGATAATTATGCTCAAACCGGGTGTTTTATAAGGATTCATAGCTACAATTCTCATCGAATTCAGATTTTGAATTGAAGACACTCAAAAATAGTATAAAAGTTTTGATGCAGATGCAACTAGTGGGGTGGCTGCACCGAATTAGATTTCGTTTTATAAATAGCATGTTTTCAAATTTCCGCTGCTTGAGACCAGTCTTAGTTTGAGGCGTTTGATTTGCTAGTTCATTCGGTTCCAGTGTTTTGGCAGCAAGTTTAGCCAAGTTGACTCGTCCGTGAGTTTCACATGCTTTGATAAATGCCGCTAAAGTATGTTGATTTTGATGGGGCTGTATGGATGAGAGGAGAACGAGTGCGTCTTCAAGAGAGCCGGAGCGGCGGAGGAGGTCCACTAGGCACTAGGCACTAGGCATGTGTAGTGTTCTTGATTGAGCGTGAGGCCGTACTGAGTGTTCATCAGAGTAACGTAGTGAAGTCCTTGGGTTAGAGTAAACCGCCGTGGCTACAGCCTACAGGTGGAGAGGATGCTGAGGAAGGCTATGTGGCCAGGTGTTACTCCGTCTGATAGCATCTTCTCAAAGACGAGTTTTGCTTGCTCCGGCTGGCCGTTGGTCCAGTAAGCATTTATTATTGAAGTCCATGTGATGAGATCTGGCCTGGAAGTTGATTCAACACATCGACTTGCATCAGACAAGTTTCCACATTTTGAGTAGGCATTCACCATGGAGTTTGAAATAGATGGAAATTGCTCGAATCCACATTGGATGGTAAAATCGTGGACGTGAGCTATTTCATTTTTGGACCACGAATGTCCGCAGGAGCTGAACACACTAGCTGAGGTTAGCTCGTCCGCAGCGACACTTTCTCTGAACGTATCACGCAGGAGCTTCATAGCTTCGTTCCCATTTCCTTCACGACCATACCCAATAATCATAATGTTCCATGTTACTAAGTTCTTATCAATGTTACTTGATGAGTTTCGGGTACGATGAGTATTCCTTAGCTTTTCGTTATAAATGAGATTCAACAAAAGTTTGAAGATAACTTAAAAATCGCATAACTAAAAAAAATACTTATTTGAAGTAACGTGTAAAGTAAAATCTTATTCCATAATTCAAACAAAACAACTAAATTAAATGTAAAAAACAACCAAAATAAAAAACCGTAGCTCCATATTGATTTTTCCCCTTAATTTCCAAAACAATCTTCTTTTCATTGCCGTCGAATTTTCTTCATTTTCTGTAGAATTCAAGTCTATCAATTTCAAAATTAATTCATCTAAGTGTGAGCTTTTCGGATTGATATCCCGCTTCATGTTAGAACTTTCTTTGTAGCTCGATGTAAATCGGGAGAGAAGTCGTATGTTGGAATGGATGAACACTAATTTGTCGACACGTGTAGCATTGACCCGATTTCTCTTAATGTTGTGGTTATATGAATAAGTGCTTCAAATTCTCTCAGCTGAAGAGCTGCTAATAGGTTGTGACAATACTTTTTTAGCTATTTCTGAAAGTTCTGGAACTTCACTACCAAATGTAGAACACCAACATATTGAATTTTTTCACTCATTTCTAAAAGTAATCTTCTTTCTTTGCCGTCAAATTTCCTTCATCTTATTTAGAACTCAAGTCTATCAATTTCAAAATTGATTCATCTAAATGTGAGTTTTCCAAATCCATATCTCACTTCCCGCTAGGACCTTCTTTATAGCTCGATGTAAATGGAGAGAGAAGCCGTATGTTGGAATGGATAACACTAATTTGTCTACACGTGTAGCATTGTGCCTATTTCTCTTAATGTTGTGGTTATGCGAAAAGTGCTTCAAATTATCTCAGCTGAAGAGCTGCTAATAGGTAGTGACAATATTTTCTTAGCTATTTCTGAAAGTTCTGGAACTTCACTGCCAAATGTAGAACACCAACATACTGGAGTTTTTCCCTCATTTCTAAAGCAATCTTCTTTTCTTTTCGTCAAATTTTTTTCATCTTCTGTAGAACTCAAGTCTATCAATTTCAAAATTGATTCATCTAAGTGTGAGTTTTCCGGATCGATATCCTACTTCCCGCTAGGACCTTCTTTGTAACTCGATGTAAATGGGAAGAAAAGTCGTATGTTGGAATGGATAACACTAATTTTTTGGCACGTGTAGCATTGAGTTGATTTCTCTTAATGTTGTGGTTATGCGAATAAGTGCTTCAAATTCTCTCAGCTGAAGAGCCGCTAATAGGTAGTGACAATACTTTCTTAGCTATTTCTTAAAGTTTTGAAAATTCATTGCCAAATGTAGACCACCAATATACTGGATTCATCGAAGTAACATTTATACGAGCAACATTAATACCAAATTCCTTCATTTGCTTGAAATTTAGCTAATTGTTCACGTAACATTCTTCTTTCATGGTCATCTTCACCTATTTTATCAAAGGCGAGAATGTAACCACCAGACCAGAAGGACCGATCCGAGCTGTTATAAGCCTAACTGACATCATCTGTCGACCTGACTAGTATGACCGATCCGAGCCATTGTAAGTCTAGCTGCCACAGCGTCATAAGTCACCAACATCCCCTAGGTCACCACAACCTACGACATTTCAACGAAAAACTATGTTATATTAGTGACACATGTGCTAGTAGCTATGCTTATCTAGATAGCTTCCTTCTCAATCTTGTCCAATGTGAGATATTACAGAGAGGCACACCATGAACAACTTCTTTATCAAAATTAGGAGCTCGCCTTTCTATCCCACCCGCTGCAGGGGATTTCATATATAGTGTGTCATAGAAGTAAGGATTAAAGCAAATCATAAGCAATGACAGTTGAACATTCATCTTCTCTCATTTAGCCACCAAAATTGCTTTTAATTTAGCCGCATCAGCATTATGCTTATTAAAATTCATGACATCACTTACTTCTCCGCAATCCATTTTTTCATAAACTTGACCCATTTTTTGTCATTCACCATCAACAAACCATGATATCCAATATGTTGTCAACCTCATTCTAAATATCGTCATCAAAAATAGTAGTTGCAACGTCAACTCCCAATGCTCTAACATGGTCATCTCAACCGCTACAACCAAATCTCTTCAAATCATCAACACAATTGTGGTAGCAAGAGCTTCTTTACAGTCTGACAATCTTCTCAACATTATATAATGAGAAGCAAATCTGGTTTTAGCCACATTCAACAACCCAATTTAGATATGTCTAAAAATAACATGTGCATGCTGGTGATTGAGAAAATTTTCACAATATTTCCCCCTCTTGTATGTATCAGTCATTCAAGGAAATGCTGACCCTAAATCTTTAAATATAAGATTTAAACTATGTCCTACACAAGGAGACCAAAAAAATGTGTTTGTGTACTGATCGGTGTCGAAATTGTTGATTATTTGGGCACCTAATTGCTTATGTTCTTTGCTTTTATCATATAAGATCGATCAAATTCTATATTCACATTGTCATCTCAGGTATAAAATACTCATTATGATGATTGTAGAAGCTTGGAGAAGAACATAGCGAAAATGAAGCAAAAAAGAGCAAAATCGGCAGTTTTTGGGCATTCCGGACCTTCAGCACTTGTAAAGCTTCCACAAGGTGCATACCTTATCCGATTAAGGTGAAATGAAGAGCATTGGAAAGCTAACTCAAGGACCTACAGCTCTTATGTTGACTTCAAGGACTGATTCGAAAGTTGAGGCTCTCGATCGAGACAAACTTTATCTCAATCGAGATTTTACCTCAGATTCAATTCTCTGGATTGAGAAAAAGTTCACCTCGATCGAGATTTTACCTCAGAAGCAGTTGTCTCGATCGAAAAACACTAGGAGTAAAGTTGACAGTTTTGACCTTTTGAGCTTTGGAAGGGTCCACATGGAGCATCTGATCTCCGATTGTAACGAAAAAAGTGCATTGGAAAGAGGACTCAAAATGCTACAACTTTCATTTTCAAGTCGAGCAGATACTCGGAGGCTAAGGGCTTCATTTTGCAGATACAAGAAAATTTCGACATTATGACGACATCTTGGAAGAATGGAAAGTCATCCTCTTTCCCTATAAATAGAGCAGCATCCCCAAGGCTCGAAACACAGTTCACTAGGGTTGAAACCCTGCTCATTTGTTCAGAAAAGCTCCCCTAAACACTTTTCCATTTTCTAGCTTAGATTTTTTGTAATCTTGAAGTTCCAAGTAAGTTTAATAATATAGTTCTTTTCTCCTACTTTTTTTGTAGCTTTTTACTTTTAAGTTCAGTATTTCATTCAATCATGTATCATTATTTCCTCGAAATGAGTGAGTATTCGTCCTAAATGACGAGGGTCTAACGTACCCTCAACTACTCATGATCGATTAAAGGGATTTACATGAAGTTTATGAATGATTTACGGTTACAAACAGTTTACATTTAGCCTACACACATGTGATGTATGTTAGATGTTTGACGAAATATCTGATAGAAACCCATGAGTACTAAATCATGGGAAAGAATCCTGATGGATGAACTCATGCTATTATTGTGCCGAAAGGGTAAAAGCTAGTATTGTACGAGGTTAAATGTTCTTAAATTAGAAAGATAGCCAAAATCCGTACCAGTGAGGCTATTGGATCGACAAAAGACTAGTTTAGAAAATGTTCAAATAGGTTAGTCTTAAACCGCTGACAGATTTGAATTCTACGATAATAATTCAACATCTATACCAGCGCGAATTGTTGTTGTCATTTATGATTGCACGTATCTTTGCATTTCAAAATACATGCCAGTGAGATTTGCCTTGTATGTGCATGACTAGTCCTATCAAAACCAAATTGTTTTCATAAAATCATTCTACTTTATTTCGAAAATCCTAAAAATAGAGTCGTGAGTATGTTAGGGGATGTTATTCCTTAGTCATCTTCTCTTTTAATTAGAAATCTCTCAATACCTTCTATACAAAACTCAACTTAAACCCCCCAAACCTTTAGAACTATTTTATGCTATTTAGTTCAATTTACTGAATTTATGTCATTTCCTTGGGTTCGACACTAGGTCACCCTAGTACTATAAATTTTGTTTGACGTTTACTTGACACCACTTTACCACACGTCATCACTAAATGTGGCCAAGAGTTTTTGTATATCGCTACTTCAGGAACTACAAATATAGTTAATCACCATGATACTTGTGCATCTTTAGCGATTTCACCTCATTCAGCTACATGTTCATCGACGTTTAAGCATCAAGAATTTTGTAAGTTGATTACTGAAGTCATTGTAAAGCATGATTTGTCATTCATCTTCGTGGAATATGAGGGAATATGGGCTGCTCTTGAGTATGTGTGTCTCCAGAGCTTCGTCACTGTGCAGAAACACAATTAAGAATCATGTTACTATGATGTATGAATCTGAGAAGTTAAAAGTGCAAGACCTTTTAAGGAAATGCAAAGGACATATTTGCGTGACTTCTGATATTTGGACTTCTAACACGACGGGGGGTATTTGGCACTCACTGCGCACTTTCTTGATACCGAATGGAATTTACATAAGAAAGTGCTTAACTTTCGTCACATGCCTCCACCGCACACCAGAAATGCTTTAGTTGAGAAAATCAATTCCCTAATATGTGATTGGGGAATCGATAAGAATCTTTTTTCCATCACTTTGGACAATGCTTCTGCTAATGATTCTTTTGTAAAGAAAGAAACACAACTGAACTTCAGAGAACTTCTTTATTGGATGGACAATTCCTATACGTGAGGTGTTGCGCGCATATTCTGAACTTTATAGTTCAGAATGGGTTAAGAGTAATTGATGACTATGTGGTGAAAGTTCGAGAGTGTGTAAATTATATCAACGGGTCGATGTCAAGAAAATATAAATTCTTACAATGTGTTGAGCAAGTAGGATTGGCGAGGGACAGGAGAGCTTTAAAGCAAGATATTCCTTCTAGGTGGAACTCCACATATCTTATGCTCGATAGTGCAATTTACTATCGTCGGCTCTTGGAAAACTTGTTTTAGCCGACACAGATTTTAAGACTTGCCCTACCTCTGAAGAGTGGGATTGAATTGTAACGATATGCAAGTTTCTTAAAGAGTTTTATGAGGTGACATGTCTATTCTCCAGAAGTAAGTACACCACTTCAAACTTGTCTTTTCCTAAAGTGTTTAAGATTCAATATTCGATTGAGAAAGCTAAGGCACATACAAATGAGTTTATAAAGTAAGCCTAAAAAAAGGGTATGTTGCTGCCATTTTGAAATGATTAAGGATCACCAAAGTAATGTCTAAACCTAAGGATTCAAAACAAAGATAAAAGATCGTGGAACAAGGAAAGACTTTTTTCAATTGTCTTAATAACGGGTAATATGATGGGTGCCAAATTTGACAAGTATTGGTCAGATTATAACTTGATTCGCCATAGTGATGGATCCGCATATGAAGATGGAGTTTGTAGAGTGGGCTTATAATAAATTATATGGTGATGATTCCACTAGTCTCTTGAAGTTTAAGGAAATTTTGTTGTCTCTATTTCAAGAGTATGTGGATAGACAGTTTAAAGAACTCGGCTCAATGGTTGCACTGAAGAAGGACTTTTCATATTCTCAAAATGATGATATACTATTTGATGTACAAATTAATACTTTTGCTTTGTTAAAAATGAACTAAATATTGTGGTTTTAATTGTTTTTTATTTTTTGTGTGTAGGATTTTGATGTTTCATATAAGGTAGGTGCTACTTCAAGTAAGAAAAATGAGCTACACACTTATTTGGAAGATGAAAGATTGGATAGAAAATAGGGATTGACGTGCTAAGTTGGGGAATGAATCAATAGTTTAGATATCCCATTCTTTCTTGGTTAGTTGGTGATATATTGATGATACCTATCTCAACAGTTGCATCTGAGTCTGTCTTTAGTATTGGCGGTAGAGTGTTCGATCAATACCGCAACTCATTATTACCAGAAACCGTTCAAGCGTTGTTATGCGTTAGAGATCGGGTATTTGATAAGAAAGGTGACTTTTGGCTCTACACATTTATATTACCATCTTAAAGTTTTTGAATCTATTTTGATGTTTTTTCATATGTGGAGTCTTATGTTGTTGTTGAAGATGCATTGGATTTGGACCATGATCAGAGAAATGAAACATGACTCATTACGAAGGGACATGGACATGGTATGAAATCAACTTCTTCTTTGTGTTCATAGTTGCTTGTTGCATATCGAAACCATCTGTTGGATTTTCTGCAACTTATTTGCCACTTATGTATGTGTGTATGTCTGCTTGGATTCAGTTAGTTATGGTTACAAATTTTGACAGGTAGTTGTTATGTTTCTTATTTTGGAGTTGTGTCATGTTATGGTGGACAACCCTTTTAGTTGTCTCTATGTAGTTTCTCTTTATAGAAAATGATCTTTTGTTTTGAGTTTTGAAGTATCTGCTTGCCCCATTGAAAGAAAAAGAAAGAAGTATATGTTTGTAGAGTGTTATGCGGTTAATGTTTGGTTTTGTTTTGTTCTACAACATGTCTTGGAGTCAGCGATGAATCCTTGTATTCCTGATTGGATCTTTGAAGAAGGTTTACCTGCAAGAATCTGAATAAACAAATAGGAATTTTCAGATGGCAGATGATGTTTTTCAGATGTTTGATTGTACTTGTAGATTTCTCAAATCTATGTTTGAGTTTAAATTTCAAATTCCGTTTTACCAATTTCTATTTAAATGAGTTCAAATATATAAATAAGTTTAAATGTATTAAATGGGTATAATCATTAATCCATAAATCATTTATTACACACAAGTGCCAAGCTCGTCGTCCTGACGGGAATTTTCTCCATGTTTTAATTCAATTTTAATAAAGATTTCTAACGTTTCTCTCTATAATTTTATTCTTGT
>JAWWMW010113514.1:0-10127 GCA_035048345.1 Echeveria elegans
TGGTGGGGGATTTATTTGAGAAAATTGGCGTATTTAAAAATGTGCAAAATTGGGGTGGTCAATCTTCAAATAGGGTTATCTCAAAATATTTGGTCTGATTTCAATTTCAATTGAGGGTCAATTTTAATTGAACCACAATTCCCTCAGTTGAATCACAACCCCTCCTCCATCCTTCCTCCTCCGTCCGTCGAATCGCTGCTCCGCCATCAGTCCTGGAATTGTCGTCCGTGAATCGTGCAACCCATCGTTCGCAAGCAGATCTGGTCAAATTCGAATCCATCGTCCGCGAATCCTGTAGCCCGTCTTCCGCTCGAATCGCCCAGCCCAGTCGCACCGTCGTCACGCAGCCCAAACTGCCTGCTCCTCCGTCGCATCGCCGAGCTGTCGTCGTTGCATCGAGCAGACGAAGCAGGAGTTCAGATGAAGGGAGTGTGAGGGACGTGAATGAGAGGGGTTTGGAAGTGGATGTGGAGTGGAGTGAAGGGAGGAGGACGACGGAGCGGAATGAATGGACAGGGAACTCCATGGATTCCGGCGAGATGGAAGAGGGTCAACGATGGTGAAGGTTTATTTGGGTTGGTTTATTTCTAAATAATTTTGTGAAAAGTGAGTTATTTGAGATTGATTTATTTGGATCAAATAAACTAAAAGTGGTTTATTTGAAATCTAAAAGTGATGTATTTGAAAGTGGTTTATTTGTTCAAGTAAACCACTTTTGCTTATAATTGACCCTCCCCCCATTAAGAACAATCTTAAAAACTAGCATTCACAAGTTCATGCTCCAAACCGACATAACAAAATTACCTAGACATGCTAGCAACGCTCAACATCATAAAAAGAGAAAAGAAAGAAGTAGTCGCGTGGTGGTGATGAATTCAGGCCTTCTTCTTTGATCTATGCCTCCTTGCTACTCATGTTTCTCCTCTGTCAAATGGAATGGTTGTTGTTAATGTGTGTATTCAAAATCCTAGCTTTAACCTCTTTTAATAGTAATATTATTACTTTGAGGCTATGAAATTTCATGAATTATCTAAAATACAATTTAGAGGGTTACGAAACCTCAATCCTTATCAAAAATGGATTTTAGAAGCTGAATGACAGCTCTAACTTCATGCTGATGTCATCATTTGGCGTAAGTAAGGTTTTGTTGATGTCATTCTTCGATAGCACAACTGCATACGCAAGTTCCTTAGTTGTGTCTTCTCTGCTAAGTCTGTAGGTGCGCAACTATCCATTTTTGCATACTTTTTGTTCTTTACTTGGACAATTGCAGAATTGTCTTTTCTCCGCGCCTTTGGATCTTGATCCTTTCCACACTCATATTGATGGAGCGTATTTTGACACTCATTTAGGTCTCTAGTTATAGGCTTGTTTGTATATTTTTATGTACAAGATTACGTGTTTTGTATAGTTTTGTATTTCAGGGTACAAAAGGAGCAAAAAATAAATATGAGTTAAAACGACGTATTTAAAGACAATTTCCTTGGAAGAAAGTTTTGAAGAATTCGAAGAAGCGATACCTAAGTTATAGTGGCTGGATGTTAGAGACTGCACAACCTGTGCAGAAAATCCGCACAGGTAGGAACTAGTGCACAGGATGGTGACATAACAGGTAATTTGTGCACAGTGACGACGTCAGTGGCCGCATGGATCATTTAAAAGCCCACTTTTTGATATAGATGAGGAGTTCCAACAATATTTTGAACTCCTTTAAGATCAAAGTTGATAAACACAAGAAGTCTCAACCAAAGTTTGAATTCAAATTCGAATGGTTGTTGAAGAGAATGGGTTTATCAACAACCCTAGCACTATAAATAGAGTGCTAGGGAATTCGAAATTGACACCAATTCATATTCAAAAATCGGTCCAAATGCGAGAGAGAGCGACGCACGAAAGGGAACAAGAAAGGCCGAAGGACGAGTGACGATGACCTTCGGTCATTTTTCTTTTTCTTCTCTGTTCTTTTATTATTTTTAATATTTTCAATGATGATGAATTACATGAGCATGTCTAGCTAATTCCATTGTATCGGCTAAGAGCATGAACTTGTAATAGTCATGTTTTGAGACTCGCGCTTCATCTATGAAAAGTCTTATTATTAATTCTTATTAGTTTTATTTTATGATTTCGACGTCATTTTAATAAGTGAGGCTTTGACTGGCAAATTTATTAAGAAAACTAGATTTCTAGTGTTAAACTGGTTGGAGATTCTGAGAGGTGACAATCAGGAGTAGCGTTCGGCTAAATATATGCTACCTTGACGGGATTCATGTATGTTTACACGAGAATATAGTTAATAACACAGGATTTGTGCCAACTATGAGTGCCTACGGTTAGATACCTTGATGAGGAATAGCTGTAAAACATTAATTGTAGAATTAATTTAGTGTCGATGATAAACTGACTATCGCAAGGGATAGCTCGGTGTAGATACACATCATGATTAATAGAAATTCAGTATGTTTATTGTTTTCTTACTTCATTATTTTCTTACGATTTCACAAACCGCTTTTAAAACCCCAATCTGTTTTTTTTTACTTTCAGTTTGGAAAAGATTACTTTGCTCACAAGTTCTCTGTGGGATCAACCCCTTACTCAAACACTATACTAGTTGAAGAGAGAGAGATTAATTTGACGCGTACAACGACTCATGCTCATATATACTAGCAGCCTCTAAAGTGAAATGCCTCCATAATATGTCCTTTTAGTGCATTTTTATTCAAGGATCTTTTTAGCACCTGAAATACAAAACTAAACTAAACACGTCATCATGTACACAAAAATATACAAACAAGCATGTTTTAGAGAACTAAATGGACACATAAATACGCTCCATCACCACCGTAGTAAAACTCATACTCTACTTCTCACGTCACTGTCTCCGCCTCCAGAAGTGGCCTTCTTATCTGAAAACCCTTCTCTAAGAAAAGTTCCCCAATTATTTTTATGCTCTTTTCTCACCTCCAACACCTCTATTCATAGAGTTTTCAACATTGAATGCAATCTAGCCCATATAAAGGTTATCACG
This sequence comes from Echeveria elegans, assembly GCA_035048345.1. NCBI lineage: Eukaryota > Viridiplantae > Streptophyta > Magnoliopsida > Saxifragales > Crassulaceae > Echeveria > Echeveria elegans. The sequence continues at coordinate 3,029 of JAWWMW010113514.1, forward strand.
AACATGGTGTAGGTGTTCATGCGTTCCATGATGTCAAGCCCATGTAGGGTGTGTAGACTCCTCTTCACGCACCTATATGGCGTCCTTGCTCAATCTCCGCTCGTTTTGGACTATTTCCCCCTCTTTTGCTATCTTTTTGCATCTTTTGGTGTTTTGGTTCGAACCTTCATAAATGTATTTTTTTTGGCCTGTAGAGTGTTAGTTACATACAATTTATCCTAAATACAAACTAAAAATATGATCGAAATGTCTTAATATTCATCTTTAGCTCTTCCAATGCATATGAAATACAAAAGCATACTATACTGATATCAAATTGTCCAATAACTGCATTTAAATATGTGGTTTAAGATCATTAAATGAGCATATAAACACGACTCATCATCACCTTTGCTAAATGGTTGTGATACTTTATGAGAGACAGAAGTGATGAAGAGCTGAAGTTGGTTATGGTAAGGGCTCGGCTTATTTGGAAGAAGGATGGACAGTTGGGGCATTGTGTTTTTAAAGTGACAGCTTTAATGGAGCAGTTTAAGTATATAAGCTTTTTATGCAACAAACAATACTAGCTTCATGAGCAAATTTAAAATTATGAGTCCAACTATGTTATATAGTGTGATGGCTCATTGAGTCATGTGGAATAGAGAGGAGGATTCGCAGCTGTGGCTATAATTCTCATTTGTGTTACGGGTGTTCAGCGGAACTACGGTTTAAGCTTGGAGAGTAAATTAAGATGGTTGTTTGCAGGTTTAAAATTGGGGGTCTGAAATGGCACTATGAGAGGTCACAATAGTGTCAGATAGTGTGGAGGCGGTCTAGGAAATCCATGGTGATAGTTTGTCCTCAAGCGAGTTAGCTAACCTTAGAATTTAATGCTTGCATCTGATTTTAACCAACTCCAGGTGGTGTGTTCACCATGTGTTTTGAGATAAACAATCTTTGGGCTGATTTCTTAGCTAATTTTGCTAGGAACAGGGACTTGAGATGGTATGATATGATGGCATTCCTAAAATCCTTTCCGGTGTTATGGCTTGACTAACTCAAGGTATTTGTATCCAGAGCTTTCAGTTTGCGCATCGAGTTTGTAGTTTTGGTCTTCGGGGTCTCCTATGTCGTATTTAGCCTTTTTTGTCATTTGGTCTGCTGTTGTTTTGCGACTTCTCAGCTTCATCATTTGGATCGAAAAAATGGTCATTAGTATTTGGAAACTTGATCCATGATGAATATCAAATTAAATTTGTTGAGACCGATATTTAAATGTTTTATAGCGCCTCATAATCAAGAAATCTACAATTATAAAGGATTGTCCCACACGACGACATGTCGGATTTGTGCACATTAGCATTATAGGTATGTGGTTTTTCTTCTAGTGCACTTTGACATTACTAAACTTACAAGATCCCTCTTGAACCTCCATAACCAAGTCGCTAGCCACCCATGTACGGAGTTACAACTTACAATCCTCACAAACTCCCTGATTCAGCAAGATATGGGTCATTGTATGGTCCTAATATCGGTGTATGAAACTCATTCTAAGAATTTAAACCTTGTTTAGTTACAGGTTGGTTTGAGGTTGATATAGATCAGAAAAGTATGTGTTTTTCACTATGCCTCTTACGAAATCCTTGGCCACATACATATTTTGTAGGTGCACACTTGCCTATATAGTCAGTATATTCACTTTGAGATTTCTGAAATTCATTTGGACTCTTCTTAGTTGAAGAGTCCACTAATTGAGTCACCACTTATTGTAGCTAGTTGATGGACTCTTTCATGACAGGGATGTCAGCATCCATGGCAGGAGTCATTTTGATTAACTACTTGAAAGTTGTAACCCTTTCGATATGTGATCGTGTTTCCACCGAGGAGCTGCTATGATATCAATTGATAGGTTTGTTCATGATGATGCTCTCCATCTCTTAACGTCCTCATTTTCTCACGGGCCTTCCATTTTAGGTCCTAACTCCGACCTAATGCATCTCAACCTCATTTCTTCTATAATTTTATTGGTCAACGACCCTTAGTTACCTAGTTCACTGTCCAATTCCTCGTCAATTTATCCGTCCTCTTTATGAAAGTTTTCTCAAAAATCAAATCTTTAAATATGGTATTCGATTAGCGTCTGTCATCAACCTCTTCCTCCTTCGCCGACGATGAAACACATCATCAAACCCCAAAAACTCATTATTTAATTCAAACTCACCCATCATCAAACTACGACCACCACGACAAAGCAACCCATCAACATCAGAAAGCTCCATGCCACTTTCCAGATTTGTCTAAAGCCATCCCGATCACTATAAAAAACGGTTTCGTGGACGCTACAAATAAATTTTTTGTCGCTAAATCTCATTAGCAATCAGAACTTGGACACTAAATGTGGTTGCTAAAACTCTAGATGCAGATGATAGTTAGCGTCCACGTGGTCGCTAGTTATTCCCTAATTTTAAAAACAGAAATATTTTCAAAAATATAAATATTAGCGATCACTTGATCGCTAAATAATTAATTAAAGCATTTTCAAAAATATAAATATTAGCGACCACTTAGTCGCTAAAGAATTAATAAAACAATTTGGAAATTAAATTATATAGCGACCACGTGGTCGCTAAAGTTTATATTTTCGAAAATGTTTTTGTTATTAAAATTACAGAAATAATTTAAATTAGGGAATAAATAGCGACCAGGTGGATGTCAACGTTAGCGACCACTTGGATGCTAAAGTTTAATATAAAATATAATATAAATATTTTAATACAAAATTTATGTAAAAATTATTTCATAAATAATAAATAAAATATAAAAATAAGGAATAATAAGAAATAATAAGAAATTTTTAATTTTAAATATTTAATACTAAAAAAGTTTTACAAAATAAATATTTTTAAAACATAAAAAATACAGGCTAATCTGTCTGCGGTGCCGGTGCTGGTAGTGACGGCGGCGGTGGTTGCCTTGAAGAGGAAGCCTCATCGCCCCGCATCTCGGCAACACAAGCCTCCATCCTCCGTTGAGCCTCCTTCATTTTTGTCTTCCTCTGTTTAGCCTCTTCCATTTACTTCTTCATTTCGACCATCTCTTCTGACAGCTGATCATTGCGGCGCTGCAGCTGGACGGGGCGAGCGACCTCGATTTTGAAAGAGGTAATCTGCTAGCTGAAGAACTCCGGCGCTGCTCCTCCAACTCCAAAAACTGCCCCGCCGGGGCCAACACCGCCAACCGCCTCGTGATATGCCTCACAGGAATCCTGAAAGGATAGTTCCTGATCAGATTGCTGGCTGCTCCTCTGGGTCAAGATCTCCTGAGTTCGGTCCTAATACATATTAAATAATTATTAAAATAATGAATAATATTGTAAAAATATTAAATGAAAAATATTAATAGTTACGGAACTTAGCGCTATCTCCTATGAACGCTCATCCACTATCTGAGTATGCTACGACGCGCGTGAATGAGTGTGGATCATCAACTCTTGAGGCGCGACTGGTCTCCCGAGTTTCGCCTCCTACATATAAAATTAAATATTTGTAAAATAAATTTAAAGTTGATATTAAATAGAAATTATTAAATAATTACATACCAAGCGACGCCGGTGCTCGGTCATTCCTACGGATCCCGTTGTGTGGAGCGACGGGTAAGCCCTACGATTCGCCTTTTTGTCGCTCTCGGAGTGCGGCTAAGGCATGCTTGTTCCATTCCGTCATCCACCAGTCCCAGCTCACATCATCTATCTAACAAAGTTGTACCTTATCTCTTCGAAACTTGTAGATTAGGTCATTGTAGCATTTCCCCGCCTTCTTCTCCCATCTCTTTTGAACCTTGGCGGAGTCATATCTTTCGCTGTATCATCCCAACGGAAGTGCGGTTGAGATAGAAAAATTAAGTTAGAAACATATATATTCGTTTAATATGTAAAAGAAAAAAACAAAATAACATACCCTCCATGCCGCAAACCAGGGTCTATAGACGCTCTACTGGATTTCTGAAACCTCCAAGCGTTCTGATCCGGCTGGGAGGTGATGATGTAGTAGCCACGCACGCCACCCTGAAGCTGGGCTCCAACCTACAATTTAAATTAATCAATAATTTTTTAATTTTTTAATTAACAGACTAAAAATAATAATTAAATAAATAATAAAAATAAACTGTCGCCAGTAACATTCAAATCCCAAACATCACCCTCATCGAGGGTTCGTGGTCGGCGTGCTGATCTAGGTTTAGGAGCCAGTACCACTACAGGCGACATCAGCAGAGACGGAGGCATCAGCTGAGGTTCCGACGGCAGCAACAGAGGTGATGGCGGCAGCAGCAGAGGTGTTGGAGTCTGTGTCATGCGAAACACTCTTCTTTCTTGCTGCGGATCGGGTGAAGCCAAGTGGGAAAAGTAGAATGAGTTGATAAATTCATCTGTATCCATAGACGCCCGCGAACTTTCCCCAGACTGGGTAGCATCACCCGTGGCCCTTTGGGGCACTTGCAGCATTACGGCGTCCAGTCATAATCTTAACATAAATATAAATATATCTCTGTTTACAACTAATTCAATAAACAATTATGGCATATTAACAATAATTCACAACAAAATTCACAATTCAAAATTTAACAATAATATCAACAATAATGATGTATATAAACATATAAATTTACATGATCAACAATAATGACGTATAACCAATGGGATGGTGGCCCATTGGTTGAGGAGTTAGACAAATTTCTCAGAGGTCCAGGGTTCAAACCCTGCCTCCATCATATTTACCTAATTGGTTTTGTGTCAATTTAGGTGCTGTTCATTTCTCCCGCATCCAGGCGTGGAGGTTGTTTATTATGCCCGTCGCTGGCGTGGCAGTTGTGTATTAAATGAAGTTGCTTGCGCAATGGAGTTGTTGTCGAGTCATTGGAGTCCTGTATTTGGTAAAGATGCTGCTTAAGGCCTGTGCGTTAATAGATATGATTATGTACTTTAATTAGCTAGATATGCTGTAAGAATATTCTTGTACAACATGTAACCACCTATCGAAAAAAAAAACAATAATGACGTTTATAAGCATACAAATTCACATACATTATCAAATCAAACAAATTCAATCATATACAAATATAAAATTCACAATTTTAACTAAATAACAACAACATTATAAACAACAAAAACATATATAAACACACAAATTCACCTATATACACTAAATAAACCCTAAATAAAAATAAAACTCACAATTTAACTAATTCAACACATATACACTAAATAAACATAAAATAAACACTTACAATAATGAAAAAGGAGAAGAAAAGCAAGGGGAGCGTCGATTGGCGTCGGAGGTGCCGGAGCTTTTAGGGTTTAGAGAAATGGAAATATGTGGCGAAATATGATGATTTTCGCTTTTATATCGATCATTTAGTGACCACGTGGTCGCTAATCCTTAATTTTGCCGCCTTAACTCAGAACTTAGCGACCGCATAGCGACCAGATCAATTATGTCGCCAAATTTCACACTTAGCGACTAATGCAATCGCTAATTTTTATCATGCCCCCAAAATTTCACATTTAGCTAGTCGCTAATTTTTTTATTATGCCGCCAAAAGTTTCACATTTAGCGTCCCCATGATCGCTAACTTTGAAAATAAAATGTGACAGAAATGTAAAATTTTGTTTAGTGTTGAATTTGTTTCACATTTAGCGTCCACGTGATCGCTAACTTTGAAAATAAAATGTGACATAAGCGTAAAAATTTGCTAAGGGTTGAATTTGTTTCACATTTAGCGACCACAACAAAATTATGTATTTTGATCGCTAACTTAAAAAATAAAATGTGACAGAAACGTAAAGATTTGTTAAGTGTTGAATTTGTTTCACATTTAGCATCCATGTGGTCGCTAATGTTTTAATTAATATTAATTATTAGAATAACTAATACAATAATAATATTAAAAATAGTATTAATAAATTTGTGTTGTATTAAAATAATTAAAATTTCATATATGAGTATTACAAAAGTAATCATAAATGAAAATATAATTAATTAAATACAACAACAATTACAATTCATCTTCTTCTTTGGTTTCTTCTGAAGTTCGAAGCTCTTCCTTCAAACTTTCTTCATCTTCGTCCCCTCCTTCGACTTCATATACAGACCAGCCGGATCATCTAAGGGACCTTGTCTGTCAACATCTGCTAGTGGATCATCAATAGTTCGCATGATGACTGTGGATTCTTGTTGGAACGGTTCTGGAACTATAATGCGATGATCCAAACTTTCAACACTCTCTTCAGACCATACACGAGATTTCAATTTACATACTTCTAACCAATCACCATCTTGTCGCCTTGTCTTTGTATATTTAATGAAATACACTTCAAATGCCTGCTATGCGAATATGTAACAATCCTTGGTAGCCATTTTCTTGTGTCGGTTGACGTCGACCATCTTAATCTGAGGATGCACGCGAGTCCCTCCCCTATTTTTGGTATCAAACCATGAGCAATTAAATATTACAGACCACTTCACAGTTGGAGATACATAGTTCAGCTCAATAATTTCATCAAGAACTCTGTATTAGTCCTCTTCGTTGGTGCCAAATGTTTGTCCCAGTACACACATTCCACTGCAGTCTGTGGCTCTCGTTGACGAATGAGTCTTTGTGTGGAAACTAACCATTCACCACACATCCAGGATAAGTCCTAACAACTCTAGTGGGTCCACCGGTCAAAGTTTGGATGTTGTTGTCAATTGATTGTTCTAAATTATAGACCTGCGCAACAAACACTAATTAATATATAAAAAAGTTTTACATGCATTAAAATATACATATAACAAATTAGATATGAAAGACTTACATATTGATAAAAGCGATGGCAAAATTGTGATTCCAATATACGTTGTTCGGCACTGTCCGCAATTTCAGGATTCGCCATTCGCACGATGTTTTAAGGAAATATCTAATCAGAATTAACAATATCTGATCAAAATTAAATTGTTAAATGAAATAAATATATAAAATAATGAAAAATATCTTACTGCACAAATGGTTCAACTTCTTCACAGTTGAATAGGACATAAGTCTGTATCAAATGGTACTCATCATCCGTAAGTTGTCTACGTAT
>JAWWMW010113534.1:0-10125 GCA_035048345.1 Echeveria elegans
GTTGTATTCTTCACAATTACATCAGGACTGAATCAGCATTTGACCAAGCAGAAATTGATTTTGATGCACACACATGTGATGAGGAAAATCAGCAAAATGAGCAACAGGCAGTGGAAGATCATATTTTAACCATTGGTGTTTCAGATGAGTGGACTGCATTTAGAAACAATCTAGCGGACTCAATGTTTAATGAGTGGAATCATTAAACATCAAAAACAGGACCGTTTGTTTTTACGTAGGAAGTTTGTAAGTAATTTATTGCTGTGATTTTATTTGTTTTGGTTGGTATTCTATTATTTGAGTGCGTTGACATTTGCTTGATTTACATATAAGGTATCAGATGAAGAGAAGAATGTACTCATTGAGGGTATACTTAATGGTGAAATATAATCATCAATTGCGGTGTGAATCTTTACTTTATTTTCGTGATTGCTACTTTATAGTATGGAGTTGTTAGTAATAAGCTAGTTCTTGTTTAATTGTCGTACTTCAAAAACATGGCACATGATGTTAATTCTCATTTATTCTGTTTCTTTGCTATACAATTCTGCCTGAGTTTTGGGGTTTACTTTATGTATGATGTGGGGCATAAGAGCAAGAACTTTGAATACAAGACATCTGTAATCTATCTGTGTGCACTATAATGCAGTATGTCTTGTAGTACCTATTATGTGGAATGCATCTAGTTCTTTTTAATTCATAGGTACATTTTTTATATCTGTTGTTTCTTTTGGTACGACCTTTTATTGGACAGAAGTCCGGTTGGTAGGCTGTTTTGTGATAAACTGTGTTTGAATTGTGCAGCTTTGACACAAGATTGATGCTGGGAAAAAAAAATGAAGAAGCCGCTTTGATGAAAAATTGATGTTGGAGAAACAACAAACTTGTTTTATTTTGACCTTGTACTTAAAACAAGTCATGTGGTGCAAAACGTCAGGATGAACAGATTATTTCAATTACTTGAAACCATGTCAAATATAATATTTTAAAACTACGTGTAATGTTGGTTTTAGTATAAGTATATCATTGACTGTGTAGAAGCAGTGATACTCGGAACAGGTTTTAGTCAAATGAAGTAGAGCTTCTTCCGATCCATTCCATCCTATAAAATGTACAAGTGAACAATCTATTACAGTGTTCATTCCATTCTCTTTTTCATTCCATTTCATTATCATTCCATTCATGCGAACCAAACACAACATAATATTTGATCATAGAAGCTAAATGAGATTTGAAGCTTAGCTATTTATTTCCCTTCCAATGTAACCCCCCCACGTTGAACATCCCAGCTTAGCATCGTTAATTGCACTGTGTATACGATACCGATATGAAGTGAATCAGAGGTGGTGTAGCTGCAACCAGCACGGAGGATGTTTCTAATATCTGGAACTGTGGCTCGATTTAAGAAAATAAAACTTGAGAACATGTCGTCAACGCAGTTCAGAAGAGATTGAGTCTCTCTCAGACAAGATTCGTGGCAGTAGTTTGCATAACTTGGAACATTAACGTAACCACTTTGGTCCAGCCTGAACTTCCCTTCCACATTTCTTGTACTGAAAAAAATAACTCTTCAAATGATAGTCAGAATATTTGTCAACAAAAAATGAACTTTGTTTGTTCGTAGGGCAGGGCTTGATTGTTTCGTTTCGACATCTGGAACATGAATTTGGGATCTTATCTGTAAGTAAAAAGGACTTAATAAACTACCGCATTCTCAAATGATCAAGGAACACTGAAACTGCATAAGTGGAGTTACATAATGTTAAGGACCATTACTTGGAGGACCAATCTGCAATTAACAAACATTTGAATTCATTTTAAATACGCTTGCGCGCGATAGAAATTCCCAATTTTCAAATCCTAAACACTGTTCTTCCTATTGTAACGTGAATTCTACCCGATCTCGGATCGGTTACCTGTGTGTTGCTGTTGTTTCCGGTGAACATCAATCCACACTCCTATCAAGTGGTATCAGATTCATCATCCTCGGAAGTATGCCGAAAACGCGATCTCAAATGCCACCGGACACCATCGACGATGGCGAGTTGCCTATGCGCGATTTTGGGAAGGAAATCGACGCTTTACGTACCGATACGGGTGACATTAAAAAGCAACTTGACCTAATACTGCAAATGATGACAACAGGGACTTACCACAAAGCTCCGGCAGATCAATATGAAGTAGCGGAGTCGTCTGTGCGGAAATCAGGTATATTTCAACCTCTGCCTGCTGTTGATGATGTTGTTTCGCAAACTGTTCAACCAATACCAGCGACTACACCTCATCTTAGTATGCGATTAACTCGTCTAGAGTTTCCACGATTTTCTGGAATTGGAGTAAAAACATTGATTTATAAATGCGATCAGATTTTTTGTTTGGAAAATACACCAGAAGACAGAAAAGTTCAGTTCGCATCGATTCACCTGGATGATCAAGCAGCGTATTGGCATGAAGCTCTTCAATATGCTGCCGGTGGTGGTGCTATTCTGGCTAGTTGGTCCTGCTACAAGCAAGAGTTGCTGAAACGTTTTGGTGAAGTTTTAGACGATCCTATGTCTGAGCTAGCAACGTTAAAAGAAACTGATGGTATTATCTCTTATACTAACAAGTTTGATTACTTAAGAACCAAAGTTAGGCTTCCTGAGGATTACCTTATCAGTTTGTACTTGACGGGGTTGAGATGGGACACACAAATGCATGTTCGTATGTTTGAACCACAAACTGTCCGTCAGTGTTTTTCCCTGGGAAGATTATACGAGTCTGCACATCCTAAAGCAGTTTATCCTAACAATGCAACCAAGACCAAACAATCAGTTCCGCAAACTTCTTATACTTCAAAGGAAATACCAGGATTACAACCTAAACCACCTCCGAAACAACACACTAATCAGAAGAAATAGCAGAACGCAGAGCTAAGGGACTTTGTTTTCTATGTGATGAACAATATACACCAGTACACTACAGAACAGTTCACAAAGGTGGGCAATTGTTTTGGATTGAAGGAATGGATAGTGAAGAAGAGGTTGCAGACTTACCTCAAGTGGAGTTTGTTGATACTGGGGACTCTATAAATCCGGTTCATATCTATTTAAATGCAGTAACAGGCACTGATGACTGCCATACTTTAAGAGTCAAAGGCTTTTGTGGAAAATCACCTATATTTGTGCTGCTTGATACGGGAAGTACACATAATTTCCTGGATGTCAAGATAGCTGTTAAACTGGGTTGTTCAATAGAAGAGACTAATATCACAAGTGTAGCAGTAGCTGATGGCTCCAGATTACCTATCAAGGGTCTCATTCGCAACTTCTACAGGTCATTCAAAGGGTTCCAGTTCACCTCTGATATTCTGGTCATTCCTTTTGATGGCTGTGACATGGTCCTAGGAGTTCAATGGTTCAAAAACTTTGAGGATATAACATGGAACTTCAACAAATACACAATAACAGTTTTTGTCAATAACAGGAAACTGCTTCTTCGAGGCATTCAACCAGGGTCTATTAGAGAAGCAAAAGAAAAGAAACTGAACAAGTTATGGTGTGCACATGTGTCTATTTCCCTGTTATCTGCTGTATCTAACGTGGAAACTGACGATTGTTCTCTTTTGAAGGGCCATAATTCCTCTCAGGTACTTCCTGAAATTCAGAATATTTTGAATAAGTTCCACAAAGTTTTTGAAACCCCGACTGGCTTACCCCCTAAAAGACACTTATATGATCATCAAATTCCCCTGCTAGAGGGAACAAAATCCGTAAATCAAAGGCCCTACAGGTATTCAGTTCAACAGAAAAATGAAATTGACAAGATTGTTAATACTATGCTAGCAGATGACATTATACAGGACAGCAGAAGCGCTTACGCTTCACCTGTGGTTCTTGTTAAGAAAAAGGATGGTACCTGACGACTTTGTGTTGATTACAGAGCCTTGAACTCTGCTACTGTGAAAGACAGGTTTCCCATTCCATTGATTGATGATCCGATGGATGAGTTGGGTGGTGCCACTATTTTCACAAAAATAGATTTGAGATCAGGGTATCATCAAGTTCGTATGCATGACAAAGATATACACAAGACAGCATTTAAGACTCATTCTGGTCATTTTGAGTACTTGGTAATGCCCTTTGGTCTCACTAACGCCCCTGCTACATTTCAGAGTTTAATGAATTCAATCTTCAAGTGTTATCTCCGGAAATTTGTGCTAGTTTTTTTTTGATGACATCCTAATCTATAGCTCTACCTTGGATGATCATCTCACTCACTTGGAAACAGTATTTACTGAAATGGAAAATAACTCCTTGCTGGCAAAAAGAAGTAAATGTGATTTTGCATGTGAAGGATTGAATACCTAGGTCACTTTATCTCTGGGGAAGGTATTACAACAGATCCAAGAAAGATTGAAGTTGTGACTAATTGGCCTAGGCCTAAATCTGCAAAGGAATTAAGGGGTTTTTTGGGCCTCTCTGGTTACTATAGACTTTTTTTTAAAGGTTATGGTATTATTGCTAGACCCTTGACAACCCTTTTAAAGAAAGATAATTTTGCGTGGCATGAGGAAGGTGAGAAAGCATTTACTGACCTTAAGGTTGCTCTGTGCTCATCTCCTGTTCTGGCACTGCCTGACTTCTCCAAACAATTCATAGTGGAAACTGATGTTTGTGCTTATGGCATTGGAGCAGTGTTGATGCAAGAGAGCCATCCTTTGGCCTACATAAGTAAACATTTAAAGGGTCAGCAACTGGCCTTATCAATCTATGAAAAGGAGTTGTTGGCTGTGATCTTCGCTTTACAGAAATGGCGGCATTATTTGCTTAATTCACAGTTTATTATCAGAACTGATCAGAAGAGTCTGAAATATTTGCTTGATCAAAGGCTGAATACCCCTGTCCAGCAAAGGTTTCTTCCAAAACTGCTTGAGTTTACTTACGAAATTCAACATAAAGAAGGCAAAGAAAACATAGCAGCAGATGCCCTCTCAAGAATAGCCAGCAGTGAGCTACTGTAAATTCATCTATCTACTATTGACTCTGACCTTTTGCAGAGAGTCCAACAACTATACAATAGTGACAGCCATTTAAAACAGATTATTACCTCTTTAGAGACCGGTTCTTCATCTCATCGACATTATAGATGACAACATTCTTTGTTGAGGCGCAAAGGGAAGCTTGTTGTCGGTGCTGACCCACAACTCAGAACTGATATTTTATCTTGACTTCATTCCTCTAGTACTGCAGGACATTCAGGCAGACATAAAACATTAAAGAGATTGCAGGCACTCTTTTATTGGAAAGGGATGACAAGAGATGTCACTCATTTTATTCGAAACTGCCAAGTTTGCCAAGTTTCCAAATATGACACTATGGCTTCACCGAGATTACTTCAACCTCTACCGATTCCTAATGCTATTTGGGAGGATATTTCTATGGACTTTATTACAGGGTTACCTGTTTCTTTTGGTAAGACAGTCATCTTTGTAGTGGTCGATCGGCTGACTAAAGCTGCTCACTTTATGGGACTGAAGCACCCATTTACTGCCCTTATGGTGGCTCAACACTTCATGGATACTGTCTTTAAGCTTAATGGTTGTCCGAAATCCATCATTTCTGATCGAGATCCCATCTTCATTAGTGACTTCTGGAACGAATTATGGAAGCTTCAGGGTGTTCAGCGCAAACTGTCTTCGGCATACCATCCCCAAACTGACGGTCAAACAGAGGTTGTTAATAGATGTTTGGAGGGCTATTTACGTTGTATGTGTGCTGATAAACCTCACATCTGGAGTAAATGGTTGGCTTTAGCAGAGTGGTGGTACAATACCACTTTTCATACCTCAGCACAGGTGACTCCATTCGAAGCAATGTACGGGACACCACCTCCCCTCTATTTACCTTATCTCCCTGGTGAGTCCAAAGTTCCAGCAGTGGAACAAAGTCTATCTGATAGAGCAGCCATGATTTCCCTTCTTAAATTTCATTTACGCAGAGCTCAGGGCCGGATGATAGCTTCTGCAAACAAGCACAGATCTGAGAGACAGTTTAGCATTGGTGATTTTGTATTGCTAAAATTGCACGCTTACCGGCAGAAGAGTTTAGCTACCAGGGTGAATCAGAAACTGGCCCCTAAGTACTTTGGACCATTTGAAATATTGGAAAGGATTGGGACGGTCGCCTACAAGTTGAAACTTCCTCCAAGTGCCAGGATTCACCCAGTTTTCCACGTATCTCAGCTGAAAAAGTTCCATGGAGATGTGGATGGAATCCTTGATATTCCAGAAGTTGTTGACGACTTACCTCGCCGAACGCCAGCTGCGGTTCTAGAGCGGAGGCTTTGCAATCGCCAAGGTGCGGCCACGACCCAGCTTTTGATTCAGTGGACCAATTGCCCCATTGAGGAAGCGACCTGGGAGTTCTACGACGACATCAGGCGACTGTACCCTGATTTCGAGCCTTGAGGTCAAGGCTTCTGAGGAGGGGAGCTTTGTTAAGGACCATTACTTGGAGGACCAATCTGCAATTAACAAACATTTGAATTCATTTTAAATACGCCTGCGCGCGATAGAAATTCCTAATTTTCAAACCCTAAACACTGTTCTTCCTATTGTAACGTGAGATCGGGTACCTGTGTGTTGCTGTTGTTTCCGGTGAACATCAGTCCACACTCCTATCACATAAACTCACAAATCAATTGTTGAAACAGTAGAAGGCCCTGGATGCAGCTGCAACTGGGTTTACTTGCGCACGCATAAGCTTTTATAAAATGGGAAAATAATATATTTCTTATAACTCAAAATGGGAAAATTGCAAGGCATTTAAACAGAAACAAGTTCATTGAAATGAAGAAATAATCAAACAAGACGTGACAGTAAAGTAAATACCAGTCAGACTGCAAGAAGTGCCCGATGAAGAGCAAAAAAAAGCAAGGTAAAGAAACTTGAAAGACATTGAAACTAAGACGGTCATTCAGAGTAGCACCTTATGAAAGTCGAAGGATTGGTGTAGCAAAGAGTATTGGTGGGAGTGAGAGGGTCCAGCTTCAGATGTTTCTATATATATATATACAGGTAGATATATTTTGAAAAGGAGGAATAGTTTGGTTAATATGGTATTGACTAAATAGACTTACGAGTTACAACAATATATGACATCGGAAAGAAATGAAAGTCCTAACTTTGACTACCGTGCTGAGCTCTGTCGGATATTTTCTATTGATTGAGATCGACTCAGGCATTACATTTCCAGGGAACTTTTCATGTCTGGTAGTTAACTGTAACACAACTCCAGAATACCAACGAGAATCCACACAGTTTGGTTTTACATGGCAACTCAAAGTGTTTTCTCGGTTCTCAAGGACAGCTAAAATGGAAGGCGTTTTACCTTGGCGCCATTTTCATGATTATCTACTAGGCTAGGAGAAGTTAAAGATGCATGTCGTCACCTGAGAATCTTGGATACTCAAAGCAATATAGTATATAATGGATGACAAAATGTCTTCAAATATTCCCACCAACAAAATCCTATTTCATACCAACAAACAAGCAAGAACAAGCCTGTCACATTCTCCAACATACCGACATGGAAATAGGACACCTTCATCAAAACAAATGCAGAAGCTTGATAATTAACTGGAGAACCCACTCTATTTGATGTACTGTGAGACCCACTTGAAACCATCGCCATAACCCATCTTCCTGACAATGCTACACATGAATACCTCCAGTGGACGCACATTGGAATCTGCTAGATTTACCTTACCCTTGCCTGTTGTGAAGTTGGTTAGGCCAAGGTGGTACCGCAGCTCGTCTTCCGATGCAGCATAGGGAATGTCAATCTTGTTGCCCAGGATGAGGAACGGTACAGTGGCTAGCGACTCGTCAGAGAGGAGAGCATCCAATTCTTTTTTTGACTCGGCAAATCTCTCCTTGTCATATGCATCAACTAGGTAGACAACTGCATCCACCTTCAGCCAACGAGAGAAAATGGATCCAATATTAGCGTAGAGTTAAATGACACATACTGAGCATGATTGTATACTTTTTTGGGTAATACAACACATGGGGCTCTTATTGAGATGAAAGTTGAAAAAAAGATACCGTAATAAAAAAGGAATCACTGAACACGTAACATATTATACTGCAAAATAAAACCATGAATGGTGAACTCCAAATTTACGGATATTGGATTACTAATTGTCGTGAGCCATATAAATATCTCCAAATAGGTGCTGTTGAATTACACAGATCCAGCATGTTGATCAAAAGTTCCAATTCAACTGAAAACCAAATGAACAAGTAAAGCCTATAAAATGCTCCACTTGGCTGTATAGAATTATAACAAGCAGACAAGAAATCAAACCATAAACTGAATCAATTAAAGTGCATGTATGGCGAGATACTATTATTAAACACCTTATTACACGAAAAGTGTCAACAGCGAACTCCCATATTTAATTTCGACCCTCTATGAATCAAAGAAACACATGTCAGTTCATTTGGGATTATGAAGGCCAAATATCACCCTTATTTACACTCCTCAGGAAATACTTAAACTAAGTTTTCCGAACCACTCATTCGCGGCACAGAAAGAAAAACTCAATACAATATAAAAACTAGCAGACAGATAGAATAAAAAAAGAGAAAAAAAAAAACATGAAGCAAGCTAACATTACATAGTCATGATCTGGAGAAACAAAATAATCACCTTAGCATAGTAATCTTTCCAAACCCTGCGAGCAATCTGATGCCCTCCCAAATCAAATGCCTTGAACTTGATTTTTCCAATACTGAGCTCCTCCGAAGTAGGGTACTGTGTCGGCTGATGCTGTACTAGCCTCTGTCACATTCCAAAACACATCGATCAGATCACTTCTCTTCATTATAAACAACTTATTCATCAAAACAAACACAGATCATCAAATTTCACAACCATAAACAAAACAACAACAACAACAAAAAAAAAACATAAATCTCAAATCATACAGACAACATCAAAATTCAAAATCAGAGGAAAGCAACCTCATCCTTCAACATGTGAAGCAGAGTGGTCTTTCCCGCGTTATCAAGGCCGAGGAAGAGGATCTTAGCCTCCTTCTGCCACAAACCTAACGAAGCCAGAACTCCATAAAACCAATCAACCAAAAACATCTTCGCAGCCTACAGACGGCGCAGATCTACCGATGAAGAAACGAAATCGTCAGATTCTGGGAATCTGAAAGTACCAATTTGGGTGGGTAGATGAGTTTGTGCGGTGAGAGAGAGACTTAGCAGCAATCGATTCTAAGATGTTGTGATGACGCGTTCCCTTCGTCGTTTTATGGTTATCATTTGTGCGTTTTTTGGAATTCAAAGGTATTGCGACGTGAGTTGTTGGCAGCGCTGAGCTGGCGATGTGTGAATGGTGGGAAGATGACAGCTCCGTAGAGTTAAACATCATTGCATTGGGCTGGGCTGTCAGCCCTCTAGAGTTTTGACTTTTGTTTATATACTGATACAGCGCCACGACGACGTTCGCAGGCAACTTCAAGTTTTCGCAAAATAATAAGTACTTCATCTATCCTTTAATATAATCTTTTCTTTTTATGCCGTCTTAAAATATATTTCATTTTTCTTAATTTTTTAAATAAAATAAATTTTAAACGTAATCTTTATTTTTCAATCATTATTTTACTCTTTACATCTCAATTATTTATTATTAATTAAATTACACATTTTCTCTTACACAAACACTTTTTCTCTCTATCATTATCTTTACTTTCTCACTTTTTTTAAGTTACATGATAACTACTTAGTATTAATAAGGGATGGAAGGATACCTAGTAATGTATATGTGAAAATTAAAAAAGTACGAAAAATGAAAGAATGACGATCTTTTGGAATACTTTTCTGACTTACCCAACTCTTTACCCCCTCCGTCTGTCTTTTCCATCATTTTCTTGATGGAATACTTTTGTGACTTACCCAACTGTTTCTTTGGACCCCGAAAATAAAAATGATATCATTCACTTAGGGTCTGTTCTTTTGACAGGAAACTGAACTGAACTAAATTGAACTGAACATAAAATTTAAAATTAATTAATTACATTTGCATATTATTTTAATTTTAAAAAATAGTTTTGACAATAGTGAATGCGTCT
>JAWWMW010113555.1:0-10124 GCA_035048345.1 Echeveria elegans
TTGTAGATATCTCTTGGATCTGTTAATGTGAATTAATCCTTGGCCAATCGTATAAAGAACTTGCGTCTTTATCTGTTATGACTGTTGATTTCAACTTCGTGATTTGAATGCTGATAATGATCTTGTATCGTTATCTTTAATGAGCTCTTTCTTCATTATCTCTTTGCTTAACCGACTTCGAAGGTCCTTGAGTATTTTCTGTTCCAGAAGTCATGAACCTACGCGCTCAAGTAAAGTATCAGAAATTTTAATATTGTCATCATCAACAATGGAGGTCCTTGAACCCTAAGTCCCTAACAACCCCTAACCCAATTTTACATATGTGCTACCAAGCCGTATGAAATCGTGTTGAGGCTAATATTAAAAATAAATTTTACAGTATGCAATGTCTGTTCCCGTCGATACAACGGATTTCTTGTTTGTAATAAAATTCTTAGGTTGCCCCTCAACTAACAAGGCACGAATTTCGATACTGTTAATGACAATCGGGGTAAAAAGCAAAGCTTCTTGGATAAATTACGTAGCAATCCTTTAGGTAACCTCACCCCTAGCCACAGGTTATCAGTGGCATTCAACTACCCGTCTCTTTCAGGACATCAGTAGCATCTGGAACATTCACATGTTAGTTGGACATACAATAGAGGGTGTAAGGTTCAGCAAATTGCCGTCTGAGTTCTGAAATAGCTGCTATACCATTGAACAGAACTCAGAACATAAGCTATGGATTGAGACTTCTTCAGTAACGCAGCATTTTAGAAGGCACTTAATAGTGTACTTTTATTCACTAGAAGTCTCGGTGAAGACCTATAGGACCTTAGTTCCACCAAACAGGTCATGAAAGATGAAACAAACTGAAAACAAGAACAAGGTTTTAATGGAACCGGACACACACAAAAAACTGAAGAAAAAGTAAATTCAACACCCAATTGGCAGGCATGATGACAAACCACCCCTTCTAGTTTCCACCTCGCAGACGCAGGACCAGGTGCAGGGTAGACTCCTTCTGGATGTTGTAATCAGCAAGAGTCCTCCCATCTTCCAATTGCTTGCCGGCAAAGATCAACCTCTGCTGGTCCGGTGGGATACCCTCCTTGTCCTGAATCTTAGCTTTTACATTGTCAATAGTGTCAGAGCTTTCCACCTCAAGGGTAATAGTCTTCCCAGTGAGGGTCTTGACAAAGATCTGCATACCACCACGCAGCCGGAGGACCAAGTGGAGGGTGGATTCCTTCTGGATATTGTAGTCAGCGAGAGTACGTCCATCTTCCAACTGTTTCCCAGCAAAGATGAGCCTCTGCTGGTCCGGTGGGATTCCTTCCTTATCTTGAATCTTAGCCTTCACATTGTCAATGGTGTCAGAAGACTCGACTTCCAGAGTTATAGTCTTTCCTGTTAATGTCTTGACAAAGATCTGCATGCCTCCACGCAGACGGAGCACCAAATGGAGTGTGGATTCCTTCTGAATGTTGTAATCAGCGAGAGTGCGCCCATCCTCCAACTGCTTCCCTGCAAAGATAAGCCTTTGCTGGTCCGGTGGGATACCCTCTTTGTCTTGGATCTTGGCTTTGACATTGTCAATCGTGTCAGAGCTCTCCACCTCTAAAGTGATGGTCTTCCCAGTCAAAGTCTTAACAAAAATCTGCATACCACCACGAAGGCGCAACACAAGGTGAAGAGTAGACTCCTTCTGAATATTGTAATCAGCCAAGGTACGTCCGTCCTCAAGCTGCTTTCCAGCGAATATGAGTCTCTGCTGGTCCGGAGGAATCCCCTCCTTGTCCTGAATCTTAGCCTTGACATTGTCAATAGTATCGCTGCTCTCGACCTCAAGAGTAATGGTTTTACCAGTCAACGTCTTGACGAAGATCTGCATTCCTCCCCTCAAACGGAGCACCAGATGAAGAGTTGACTCCTTTTGGATGTTGTAATCGGCCAAGGTACGTCCATCCTCAAGCTGCTTTCCAGCGAAGATGAGCCTCTGCTGGTCCGGAGGGATGCCCTCCTTGTCCTGAATCTTAGCCTTGACATTATCAATCGTGTCGGATGACTCGACTTCAAGCGTGATGGTCTTACCGGTGAGGGTCTTAACGAAGATCTGCATCTGCAATTCACAAATTAACGACAACAAATATTAGATCAGAAACTCAACAACCGCATCATACAATAAAAAAAATCGTAAATATTGAACAAATCAGATCAGATCAAATCCGATCAAAGTGCTACCCTGATCTACGGAATCGAGTATCACGAACACAAAAGTAGGACTTTATGCGAGATCAACAACAAATTAGTACAAGGGATTTGAAGAAAATTGGGATCGCATACCTTGAGTAAAAGAACGAGATTGAAACTTCTTATCTAGGGCTTTTTTTTGGGAGTCGAGATTGTGAGAGAGAGGGGGAAGGAAGTCTCAATTTATAGGAAGGGTTTGGTTCACAACTACACGGCACCGTCATAGTCATCCAATGTAGATACGACACGTGTGTGGTCGATGTTGTTATAGCGTGAACACCGCCTTTGAAAATATCCAGTTTTCTAAACCAGGTGCGTTGAGATTTGGATGGCTGCTCGAATTAGGGTTGGCTTGGCTGTAACGGCGTTAAGTTTGATTATTCCATATCTCATTCTCACCTCACTCGTTAAACAAAGATTTTTTTATTTGACCCCCCAAATCAAGGAGTATTCCATCTAAAAGGTTGTGAAAATCGTATCGAATGTGAAATCGATAAGATCATGAGATCACGATTTACAGATTCAATCGGGTTGACTCAGCAAATCATGTGTCGATTTAAAATTTTAAATATTTAAATAATTATAATATATTTCTTGTATACACATATATTTAACTTTTAATTTTCAATATTTTGTTACAAAATCAAACATAACATTTTAAATTTTTGGACAATAACGAAATAACAAATGTCATGTTCTTAAAGCTTAAACTAACGAAGCCAACCTATTTAGTTTTTGATGGTAATGAGAATTATCAACATATGTATATGAAATCTATTTTTAGCAAAAGTACAATAATAAAAAACATCAACGATTTCAATAAAACATACATGACAGATCATACCAATATCATCAAGTGCGACATAATTATGTATATGTGAAAGAATTAATTGCACAATCCACCATTATAAAATAATTTTTACTTAATCGCCTATATAAAAATTTATGTTAGCAGATGAACACCTTTTCTTCGGTTAACGCAAGATCAAAGTCCAGCACACCAAGAGTCAGCATCAAATAATCTTTTCAAGAAGAATGATTCGCACCTGTCAAGATCTCAATTTCCATGTTAGGAGCTGACAGTGAAATTAGACGACGAGAATAAGATACTTAGGCTAAGAAAGAACTTAGATTGATATAAGTTGTGCGATTCAGACTAATAGCGATCGAGTACGATCTAAGTTATGTGCAATAAGAATGTGACACATCATCTCGAACAGAAGTGAATATTTAATTTTATGCGCATGTTATGTTTTACATAACATCAAGTGCAACAATAATCGTTGGACAAAATAAAAACAATTGTGTTTTTAGAAAAATGTCATGTGAATATTTAATAATTAAAAATACTCACAAATGAAAATGTTTAATAAGACTCAAATAATAAGATGTAATTCATCATCGTTGGACAAAAGGAAGACACTTGTTATTGAGTTTAAATAAAAATTAAATTGAGGGCACGATTTTTTAAACATGATTACGATTTTTTGAGATTTACCATATTTAGTTTGGTAAATAAAAGAAAACACGTAAAAATATTACTCGCAAACCCAATAAAGTGAGTAGAAAAATTTTAGGGATTTTATTTTAAGATTTTATTTTCAAAAATAATAATAATAAATTAATTAGACTGATATGTTTCTAAGTTTGTTGATTTGATCAAGATTTTCGGAAATTAGTAATAATATTCTCCCGAATTAAGTGTAAGCCTAGAGATTTAAATATCAATTTATTATTATTATTATTTAGCTAATCAAGTCAAATTCATTACTAATTAGGGAATCAATCATAATTTTGAAAATTTTAATTAAGTGAATAATTAATATTGGAAATCTCCTAATTAAGAGATAATTAATGAAATAATTACTTTAAAAAATTGAATTTTCGAAATTTCCATAATTATTGAATAATTAAACTTTGAAAAAATGAATTTTTGAAATCTCCTAATTTATGGAGTAATTGAATTTCAAAAATTAAATTTTCAAAATTTCCATAATTATGAAGTAATTGAATTCCAAAAATTGAATTTTTGAAATATCCATAATTATGGAGTAATTAAATTTCAGAAATTCCATTCCTAATTAAGAGAATATATTTCAAATATTTCTAATTAATGGAATAAACGCTATTTTTTTAATTTTCAAAACCATTCCAAAAATAAGGGAATATATTTTAAAATTTTTATGAACAACAATTAGTGGGGATGAACATAAAATCAAAACTAATTCCATTCCAAAATAAGGGAATACTCACGAAAAAAAATGTGTAGAACACATAACATTCATATTTAAATTTTAATTGCCAAATAATAATATCAAAACAATAAGTTGAATCAAAATTCTCGTTTCTTCCAGATTTAGGGAAAATGAAAGAAGAATCGATGAAGTAACATAAAAGTGCTGATACCACATGTTGTGTTAGGATTCTTCACTCAAATAATGAAACAAGAATAATGATTAAATCATATCTGTCAACCCCGTGATCGAATTGCTGAGGGAAGAAGACATGTTCATGATATTGATCGGGTCCCCTTAAAGAGTGTATTGTTAATGATGAAATTAGTGAGTAGAGAGACAAAGAAACAGAGGCTCGAAAATCCTTTTAGGATTTTTAGTTTCGGCCGGATGATGATGTTGATTATTTTTTCTTTAATTGTCATAATCACTATTTATAACACCCAAGGGAAACCCTAACTAGTTATATTAATTACAATTACGTTCATCAATTAATTACAAATAATATAATAAGGTACATATGATAATTGATCAATCAAGAAGATAAATAATGCCAATTGAGTGGTGGTCAAGTGGTAAAGACACTTGCTCTTGAATCAAAGGTCAAGAGTTCTATCCCCATCAATAAATTAACGAAATTTTGGGTCGAAGAAAGGATCAAAATTGGGTCAAAATTGCTTATTGGGTCAGTCCGCATTTAGGCCTAGTAAATAAGCCCAATATCCCAGGCCCACCAAATTCTGTATAAATAGAGACTTCCACCTTCATTTTCAAGGGTCAGAAGCTAGAGAGAGAAATTAGAGAGAAGTCAGAGAAGCAAGCAAGCCGTCAACTCGTAGTCAACAAGTGCGTCAAATCCTGCACCGCCTGCCAGAAGACAAGAAGCTTCAAAGCAGTCCACTCATCTTCTTAAACGTCAACACGAGACCAAATCGTCAAGACCCTCGCCGACGTCAACGACAAATCAAAGTCAAGTCAAAACAAACAAGCCGTAGAATCAGAGGACGAATAGAAATTGAACAACGCAACTTGTGAACAAGCTAAAAATACAAGAAGTTATTTGTTCCTCCTGGATTTTATATATATTTATAAAATTTTGCAAGTTTACAGTAATCCATCATCGTTAGACAAAAGGGAGACACTTGTTATTGAGTTTAAACAAAAATTAAATTGAGTTCACGATTTTTTAAGCATGATTACGATTTTTTGAGATTTACCATATTTAGTTCGGTAAATAAAAGGAAATACGTAAAAGTGTTACTCGCAAACCCAATAAAGTGAGTAGCGGAATTTTAGGGATTTTATTTTAAGATTTTATTTTCAAAATAATAATAATAAATTAATTAGACTAATATGTTTTCAAGTTTGCTGATTTGATCATGATTATTTTGAAAATTAGTAATAATATTCTCTGAAATTAAGTGAAAGCTTAGATATTCAAATATCAGTTTATTATTATTATTTAGGTAATCAAATCAAATCAAATCAAATCCATTACTGATCGAGGAATCAATCATAATTTTGAAAATTTAAATTAAGTGAATAATTAATTTCAGAAATCTCCTAATTAACGGATAATTAATGGAATAATTACTTTCCAAAAAATTGAATTTTTGAAATTTTCATAATTATGGAATAATTAAATTTCATAAAAAAAGAATTTTTGAAATCTCCTCATTTATGGAGTAATTCAATTTCAAAAATTAAAATTTCAAAATTTTCATAAATATGAAGTAATTGAATTCCAAAAATTGAATTTTTGAAATCTTCATAACTATGGAGTAATTAAATTCCAAAAAATTACATTCCTAATTAAGAGAATATATTTCAAAAATTTCTAATTAATGGGAATAAATGTTAATTTCCAAATGTTCAAAATCATTCCAAAAATAAGGGAGTATATTTCAAACTTTCTATGAACAACAATTAGTGGCGATAAACATAGAATCAAAACTAATTTCATTCCAAAATACGGAAATAATCATGAAAAAAATGTGTAGAACACATAACATTCATATTTAAATTTTAATTGTCAAATAATAAAATCAAAACAATAAGTTAAATCAAAATTATCTTTTCTTACAGATTTAGGGAAAATGATAGAAGAATTGATTAAGCAACATAAAAGCGCTGATACCACATGTTGTGTCAGGATTCTTCAACCATATAATGAAACAAGAATAATGATTAAATCATACATGTTAAACCCGTGATTGAATTGCTGAAGGAAGAAGACATGTTCATAATCTTGATCGGATTCTCTTTTAGAGTGTATTGTTGAGGATGAAATTAGTGAGTAGAGAGACAATGAAACAAAGGCTCGATATTCCCTTTAGGATTTGTAGTTTCGGCTTTATCACTATTTATAATACACCCAAAGGAAAACCCTAATAAGTTATGTTAATTACAATTACGTCCATCAATTAATTACAAATAATATAATAAGGTATATATGGTAACTGATCAATCAATATGATAAATAATCATGAGAGCCACATAATATTCTTACAAATAGTAGTTGGCTTACCAATCTTCACCAAGTCCTCTCAATATTCCCTTCCCTTGATACGAGCAATAAAGGATTTCCAACTTGTCGGTGGTTTTGCAGGAACGGGAAGGGTGAGCGAGTAGCTGCCGAGCACCAACACAACGGAACCGCAGTGGGCCGACCAACAACTCTTTGTTGTACACAAAATAACCCGATATGAACGCATATCGTTATTTCATCTTTGGAGTCATCCATGATAGTCAGATCAATGATATCAGCAGCTTTCCCTGAGTTCCACATTTCCCATGCCTGCAACCAAATTCAATTTAATTAGAAGGCACCCCGTCGGTGTAATCAGGCGGAGATTATTCGTTTCCATTATTTTCCTATACATAATATAATACTCCCTCCGTCCTCTTTTGTTCTGTATATTTGGGACTTGGGCACGATTTTTAATGTATATTTAAGGTGTTGTGAGTATTGTGAGTGTTGTGAGTGTTGTGAATGTGAAAGAGTGTGAGATAGGTGTTGTGAGTGTAAGAGAGTGTGAGAGAGAAAAAGTAGGAAAATAAATAGTAATAAAGTAGGAAAGAGAGTGTATTAAGAGAAAAAAAATGATTATGTGAGTGATATAATAATGTAAAAGTAAGAAAATGAATAGTAATAAAGTAAGAAATAGAGTGTATTGAGATAAAAAAATATGAAAAATAATTACTATAAAAGGAAACAGGAAGAACATATGGGGACGACCAAAAAGAAAAGCAGGAAGAACAAAAGAGGACAGAGGGAGTAGCAATTAAACGAGCAAATTTGAGTTGATTTTAATCAGTTCATTTATGGTACAAAAACAGCTCATTTATGCCTTGATTTTGGCTTGAGCTTGTTAATAAAAAATTTGTCTCAACTGGTTGGACCAGTTGAATCGGTTCATTGGTTTTCATCAAAATCGGCTGGTTTAACTGGATTTTGACCGGGTTTGACCAAATCGTTAGCATGATTGGTTCAATGTCATAATTGAACCGAAGAACCCACCGATTTCCGGTCGAACTGGTCGGACCGGCCGGTTCGGTCCGGTTTTGAGAACACTGTTACAAAGTCCGCAATATTGTGAAAGTTTTGCATTGAAAAGCGTTTCTGGTCCAGTTGAACAAGATTCAAATTTTCGTATTTTTTTCCATTCTAAATTTTTAGTTGGGGAGCTTCTTAGGGATGTGCGGGAGGCCGAAATGGCCGATCCCAAACTTCACATACTTGATATTTTAAAGTTATCATCTTTTACTTGAAGTTTGTAAAAAACTTTTTTTTAAAATCATCAATAATTTCTTGTGTTTGGCGAACTCTGGGTTTTACCAACAGATTCTGGCAGACTGCTACTCACTGGAATATCAGAGATAGAATATGGTATATCCTAACAGAAGAGGAACAGATACACTGTTGTACTATTCTGGTTGGATTGTGGGTAATTTGGCATAACAGGAATTTAATTGCTCATGGGAAAGCAGAATTGTCCCTAACAGCTTGCTCGTATAGAGTTAACAATACTCTAAAACAATATGCTTTAAGAAATATTGCTGCATCTGCTGGTTCCACAGACCTGGATATTAACTGTAAGTTGAACTTCTTCATTGATGGTTCATGGTCGAGATATAACAGGAATGGTGGTTGGGCAGTAGTTGCTGTTTTGAATAAAATCATTGTCAGATGCAAAGCAGGCTACTATGACAGTTGTGATTCAATAATACAAGCCGAAATCAAAGGGATTGTTGAAGCTTTCAAAATGGCTAAGGATATGGAGTGCTTAACAGCAAATTTCTTATCTGACAGTACCAGTGCCATATGGAGTATGCAGTCTGGTTTGAATGCTCCGGATGGGTGCATAACCTTGCTTAAAGAGGGGTCAAGCTTGATGCAACATTTTCCAGGATGGGTAATGACCCATGTTCTGAGAGAGCAGAACACAATTGCTGATCATCTAGCTCAAAAAGCAAAATCCGAAAGATGGGAATGGGTGTTTGAAGATTCAATTCCAACATTTCAAGAAGGAATTGTATCTAAGTTCTTCTCTTTAGTAAACTGAAGCTAGTTCTGGTTTTTTCTGTATAAGTCTGAATTGGGTTACATTTTGGTTGACTCTGTGTTCTTTGAATATCATAATCCTTCATCGAAAAAAAAAAGATTTAACTGTAGTGTGAAGACTAGTTTGTTGTGTGAAGAAAAAGTTTTTGAATAAAACGAGTAGTTTTATTTAAAAGGATAAGGATAAGTTTAACAAACTTCTCACATCACATCACATTACATTACATCACATCGTTTCCCATTAAAATGAAAAAAAAAAGAGGATAATATTCTATGCCGTTTGGAGAATCGGACGTGTCATTTTTTAGGCAAAAGTGTGAAGGGTGGTTCGGTATAAGATGAAAAAGAGGTGGAACAAATGTGAAATTTTTTTTATACAAAATGTGAAGGGTGTCATTTTTACCGTTGAAGAACCGACCACCAAATGGAGACTTTAAGAAAATTGCCGAATAAGCCTCAATCAAAAATTCGATTTTGTATATCTTCTTTTCTATTTTATTCACTTCAGTTAAACTATCATTAATTTAATTGAAGGTTGAATCGTTGCAAGATTGCTGAAGGTATGTATGCTTAATTGATAATTTGTGTTGTCACTGTAATTTAATTTTAATGTATGCCTCATGTTAATCGTTTGCATATCAAGGGCACTATGTCGAGCACTGTTGGACCAGATCTCATATGAACTCCGCAGTTAAGCGTGCTTGTACGAGAGCAGTACTAGGATGAGTGACCTCCTGGGAAGTCCTCGTATAAGTCCCCATTGGGGGCTAGGAATCAAACCCTGCTAACTAGCTAAATTTTTTAATAAAAAAAAATCGTTTGCATATCAATTAATTTTATGATGCATTGTTTCTGTTTTTGTTTTATTCAAATCAGCTTAACAATATTTGTCACATGTATATGGTATATATCATGGTGCAAGTCAAGTCAATTTAAAAAAAAAGTCAAGTCAATTTATAAGGAGCTGTTAATCGCACCCCCCACGACAAAAAACATATGTACAAAATTACTGAATTATCCTTTCTTATACATTTCAAATTTGCTATTTAAATCCATTAATACTAAAAAATAAATTTATAAAAATCATACCAATA
>JAWWMW010113586.1:0-10120 GCA_035048345.1 Echeveria elegans
CTGAGGGGTTGAATTGTATTTTGTATATTTTTAATTTCACCCCTAAAGCTTTTAAAGTTACAAAGGGTTTTTAATTGAAAAAATAAAAAACGTGAAGGTGTTTAAGTGTGAAAATAAAATAGAGGGGTCTCATCTGAAAAAAATGCTACAGATGAAGTCTTTTTCTGTAATTGCCCCTTGATTTAAATATGAGCTCATAAAAGTGGACTTAATCCAAGTTAAGACAAAGATATATGTAGGGAGGTACTTTATTTGACAAGAGGAATTGGATTTCAAATCATACCTAATCCCAACACTTTGAAAAGCAAGCACCAAGGAAAATGCTTGTGCATGATAAGACTTGAATTATTCAAGGTAAAGAGCGGTACTTGGTGAGGAATGGTTGGACCACTTAAGCAAGAGCTATGCACCTTTTTTTAAACTTCAACCATGTCACTTGAATGGGGTTCACTCTAGTTGTAAATCAACATTTCCAACTTGTTGAGGTCATCAAATAGTCTCATTTGAAACGATTATTGATTCTTGTCATTTCAGTATTAGTAGAAATCAGAATCAAACGACTTTTATTTACAAAATCAATAACATTGCTTGTGAATTCTCTATTGTGTGATTATGGGAATAGAAAAGCAAAGAAAATGCTATTTTGCTACACACAATGGAAAGAGATAAAAGTGATGCTTGTCCTGAGTAATGAAAAGAAAGGTGGGATCCTTGTATATTGTAAATGGATGCTTTGGACATACATTCTGCTTTGCCTTGTGGCTTGTAGTAGTAGGGTTTGGTTCTTTGTCAGAGAAATATTTTTTTGAGACATGTATATTATTTGAAGACAGAAGAACATTATACAAGCCGTTGAATTTAATAAATACAATGACTGAGATTATGTCATTCTGTCCTCAGTTAATATGTAGTTTCCAAAAAAACCTTCCTCCTCTTTGCCTATGTGCATATTTAGAAAAACATATTTGCATGTAGACAGAAAAGTGTGCAAATAGTTAAAACGAATGTGCATATAGGCAAATCGACCTGAGTCAACCTGAAACCCAGGTTACTCTAACAAGTAATAATACAATGTTCTTGTGTTGTGTCTCCTTTAAACTTTTGAAGTGACCGATCCTCAGCTTTATGAAATTAATGGAGAAAGCAGAAGGGAGAGGATCAGAGTGCGGAAAGGATCGGTAGCAGTAAGGCTTTAAAGCACATGGTATATGAACATTTTAGCTCTATTGAGGAACATTAGAGCACTGGAGGACCAAAGTAGAGGATAGTACATTGGGATCTGAGCTGCTTAGAAAGCTGTTAATGAATGGCTGAGGAGACCATGATTTTGAACAGGTGTCATGAAATCCCCTGTTTGATGCTTTCTAGCATCATTAAGAAGCACTATTCAAACTCTAGATTCTTCAACGACATTTAGGTTCCGTTTGGTTGCGGAAAAAAAGTGAGGAAAAAAAAATTTAAAGAAAAATGATTTTTCTATGAGAAAGTTGTAAGAAAAATTTGATTTCATTTTGCCTATTTTTTTATTTTTTCCTTATAACCAAATACACATTTCATTTTTATTCAAAATTTTTCTTTAATTTTTTCCTTTCCTCTTCTTTTTTTCCCCGCAACCAAACAGACCTTAGGATTGTAAGTTTTATGTTGGACTTGTGGTTTTCACTGCCCATCATATTTCTGCTTTGTTAGAAAATGTGGACTTAGATTTCAACTATAGTAAAGGATTGATTTTCTAATTTTTCAACTAAGCAATAAGTAAAACATTTGGATCTTTATACTAATGGAAATGGTTGTAGTCACTAGTCAGAGATCACTTTATGACGCATGGCAAGAACTGGTATTCTCAAATGGTATCGGACGGTATTTCATTCACTACATAACAAGAAAAATTCTCTGCAATAGGCACCAAAATCTGTTTGAAAAAGTTGCAAACTGATCTAAGAATTAATGGAGAGGCCTGACAAAATATAACCCTTTTTGAAAATGTTATGAAGAAAAGTTAAAAATCAAACTATGTTCACTGGAAAACTGAATCTTCAAAATGCATATTGCAGCGTTGGTTTTCTTCCACTGCCTCTCTTTGATGGTTGTGATTCTCTTTGCTGATATCTGATAAATCAACTGAAGAAACAATGAGTCAGTTCATGAGATAACTTGGATTGAAAGATCAAGTTCATACATATTTCTATCTCGAGTAGTACATGAAGAATGATACCTTCTGGACCTCGAGCTACTTAAGTAAAAAATATCGTGTTTATCTTCTCCAACTTTTTTAAATCTTGAGCTTGGTCCGTCTTATATTTGAGAGTTGAGACACTGAAAGTAAAATCATGCAACGATTAAAAGGCTCAAATTTTCAACTGTGTGATTCAGTTACATTAATTTTGTCCCAACGTACACAAGTCAGAACTGTCGTGGAACATATAGTGTAACCAGAAAGACGTACAAAACTAGCAAGTATACCAACATGTACATAACCAGATATAATACACAAAAGAAGAATGGAGTTATAGTAGAAATTGAGGTTCCAGAACCCAGGAATAGCTCAAGCTACATCACATTAATCAGAAAGCTTCAGACTCAAAATATAAATTCAATACCCCCGAACTTTTTTATACCGTGTTGAGCAGGAGTAATACCTGAATGAGCTGATTTCGTTTGCTTTCCAACTGAAACAGAACAAACAAGATTCAATAAACTTTTAAATAAAACGTATTATTTGGTAGAAGATTTTAAAGTACTTGTATTGTTTTTTTTTTCCTGCAAAATCAATGTAGAAGTTGCACGGAGGCTATTGTTGAAGTAATCTTTAGTATCATATTTCGATTTTCATCCTCATTCAACTCAAAAATCAAAACTTGTGAGTTGGGTACTGGAAGCCATTATATACCAGACTTTTTTTTTTATCTCAGCGTTGCAGGACTACTTCTTCAAGTGTATTTCTTCAGCACTCTCCCTCACTTAGAAAGTTGGACGTGATCCCAGAAATCTTGCTACATCATCCATGTACTCTCGCGACTGATAAGAAAGAACATGCCAATATTGTTAACTAAATGAAGCCCGAGATTCAGATTCAAGTCAGTAAAAATGGTCCCGCAAGCTCACCGTACCCTGCTTGTTCATTGTGCCATCTATTTGCATGAATAAGGCCTGCAATACAGAGATGAGCTAAGCCCTCAAAACTCGGGCTTCAGTTAACTCAAAGCTATCCCATTTAAGCTACCTCAAGCAGCGTCTCAAGCTCGTCAACGTCTAATTTCATCACTATATGTTGCAACGCTGGCATAACTTATTGTGAAATCCTGGAGCATAATGTAGGACAGTTATGGAATACACTTAAGTACAGACCCTCCATGTCCTCGTCATCATCCAGGAGTTGTTAATCACCAACCACAGTTTACTTACTGGAACTGATATTTACAAGCCGAAGACACTTCTCATAAATAGAGGCGTGTGAACAAAAAGGAAGCAAAATATTAACAAAATTTCAGCACTACGTTTGTTACCTTTGATTTCATGTCAGTTCATCCAAAGCAGGATATGTGTCACGTGGAATGACGTGATTGGTTGGACTAGGATTTCACATGAAAGGGTTATCACTTGGACAACTGCTGACTGCACTAGTTATATTTCATTCAGCAGTTCAAAAAACCAGTTCAATTTTTGTGTCATCTGGTTCTTAGCAGATATGGCTGCTTCCTCTGCTGCCCTCAACATAGCTGTCTATGGCATTAGGCTGAAGAGATCCGCTGCTGCCAATTCTTCTCCCATTATCGGTAAATGTTTCATTGCTTTTAGAATTTAGATTATGTCGGACACTCTGCTTTAAAAAACTTTGGATAGAGCTGTTTGTGTTTTTTGTTGTAGGATTGTCGATGATTCGCAACAAGGGAACTGTGAAATGCTCGGCGGAGAAGAGGTCTGAAGGAGTGCAGGACAGCGGTGTGATAATAGGAGCGTCGCTATTGGCTGCTGCAGCAGCCACAATTTCCAGCCCAGCAATGGCTTTGGTGGATGAGAGGATGAGGGTGTAGGGCTTCCATTTGGATTGAGCAACAATCTTCTTGGTTGGATTCTGTTTGGAGTGTTTGGCCTCATCTGGGCTCTCTACTTCAGCTACACTTCTGGACTTGAGGAAGATGAAGACAGTGGTTTGTCTTTGTAGCTGAAATGATGGCGTCTTCATTGTATTATGATTTTCAAGTTTGTATAATGAATGCATTGATTAACTCAAAGCACATGCTTGCAGCTCTGGCATTGCACCCTCGACACAATCTTCTTGGTAGTCTTAGCCTGTAACATATTTATATAGTCCGAACAATTGACTTCTAAAAATCGCATTCAACCGAACTCACTCACACATTGCACTGTGTTACATACCATCTTCTTGGTAGTCTTAGCCTTGTTCTTGCAGTAGGTCTTCTTAGTCTTAGGTACGTTAACCTACAAATCAAGAACACAGGCATAAGTCACTGCAAAATGGATTTGGAAATCAAATCCTCCTTCAAAAATACAAACATAAAACAACATTCAAGAAGTTGATCTTTTAATGTGATCTGAAGCCTAACTTTGCAAGCCAATGGTGCATATCAGCAGGATGTTGATCTTCATCAATCGTAGTCCGCTCCGGCTGCATCCATCTGCCGTCAAAGTTCCTAATCATGCCCTTATTTTCGTCCTGCCTCCAGTTTGGTGGAACCAAGTAATGATCCTTCAAGAAGTCTGATGATTTGTTCACAAAAACCGGATCTCTTCCACACAGTACAAACCGTGATACCTATTCCAAATTCACACATTACGTGCCAGTTAAGTATACAACTTTTAGCGTGACGAATCTAAATACATTTCGATGAAAGTCGAAAGTGCACTCACCCATCTAGCAAGCGTAAGTGAGCCTCCAAGTTATGAGCCCACCCCGGGTCAGTTGTAGGCTTTCAAGAACGGCGAGTGCATATGATCCATTGTATGGTTTACTGTTCTCTACAGTCTACACGTAGGTATCAAAAGTACTCTGTCCCATGAGGTAGTTAGACGGGTAAACAAGTTTTGACGAACAAGTTGAGCCTCCAGAAGTTGCTGTTGTTCTTCCCATGGATCTCTACCGCCATCAACTGGATGCTATTATCTACTTTCTGATTGTAAAGAAACTCAGAAAAACTGAGTAAAAAACAAATAGTTTCTAATGTCTAGAAAGCTGAATGGATGAAGGCTTGTTGTATTTCAAGACTCATGTTTTACAATGTTGATGGAATTGGTACATTTATAAGAGAGTTTGAGAAATGGAAAGACTTTGTGGAAATAGCAGAAATATCCTCCAACATTAGGTTATTTGCATAACCGTAGTGTGTGGTAATTAGGTTCAGGTCCTTCATGTTTTAATGTTGAACAAATCTGGCTATTAGGGTTATCGTGGTTGAGGGGCGACGGAGATCGTAGAGATGAATTCTCAACACCCCCGGCAAGCTCATCGTGTGTAGCAAGTTGCGGACGTTGAGCTTGGACGACAGGCGAGTCAGTGAGTCGTGATTCAGGCCCTTGGTGAAGAGATCGGCGGGCTGATTGACGAAAGGAATCGATTGCGGTGATATGAACCCCGATGTGAAGTGTTGTCGAACCAAGTGACAATCGAGCTCAACGTGTTTTGTTCGCTCATGGAAGACTGGGTTGCGAGCGATGTGAAGAGCCGATTGGTTGTCGCAGAATAGGGGTATAGGAGTATCTGGTGCGACCTGAAAATCGTGTAACAGTCGGTGAAGCCAGACAAGTTCTGAACAGGTATTTGCCATTGAGCGATATTCTGCCTCGGCTGACGAGCGAGAAATAACTTCTTGTTTCTTCGCTTTCCAGGATATTAGGGATGATCCAAGAAGGATGGCATAGCCGGTGATGGATCTGCGTGTTACTGGACAAGACCCCCAGTCAGCGTCACAGTAAGCGGTTAACGAGAGAGGCTGGTCAGCTGGATAAAAAAGACCTTGGGATGGAGCTTGCTTGAGGTAACGCAGAATCTTATGTGCCGCTTGTAAATGTTCTTGAGTAGGCTGCTGTAGAAATTGGCTAAGAATGTGTGTAGCATAGGCAATATCAGGTCTAGTTACTGTTAAATAGAGCAATTGACCAACCAGTCTTCTGTATGGAGTTGGGTCCGCTAGTGGTGCTGCGGTGGAGAGTGCTAGTTTGTGTTTAGGATCAATAGGTACCGGGCTTGGTTTGCAAGCAGTGAGTCCTGCCTTGGAGATGAGTTCCAGGGCATATATCCGTTGGTTTAGGAATAGGCCAGTGGTAGACCGAGCAACTTCAATGCCTAGGAAGTAGTGTAGTTGTCCAAGATCCTTGATTTTGAATTGATGATGAATGAAACTTTTAACCTTGGAAATAAGGTCAGTCGATGTTCCCGTTATTATGAGGTCGTCAACATAGACGAGGAGGATTATGAGATCCCTTCCTTTTGTGTAGGTAAACATAGAATAGTCGTTGAGGCTTTCTTGGAACCCATAGTTTATTAAAGCTTCACTGAACTTGCTAAACCATTGTCTAGATGCTTGTTTGAGCCCGTAGATGCTTTTGATAAGTTTGCACACCTTTCCTGTCCTTTTTTCTTTTTGGTAAAAGCCTGGTGGTATGATCATGTAGACTTCTTCCTCTAGTGTTCCATGTAAAAAGGCATTATCAACATCAAGTTGGTAAAGAGGCCACCCTTTTGCAACAGCCACTGCTAGTAATGTCCGGACCGTGTTCATTTTCACTACTGGTGCAAATGTCTCATGGTAGTCTAGCCCTTCGAGTTGAGTAAAACCCTTTGCCACGAGACGTGCTTTATAGCGTTCAATGCTTCCATCTGAATTTCTTTTTACCTTGTAGACCCATTTGCAACCGATAGCCTTTTCGTTTGTTGGTAATGTCGTGATTTCCCATGTATTATTAGCTTCTAAAGCTATGAGTTCACTCTCCATAGCTTTAATCCAGTTTCTGTCCTGACTAGCTTGGGTAAAACTCGTCGGTTCTGAGTCACTTAAAATGGCAGCGGAATATTTTTGGAATGAAGGTGAACATGCTGAATAGTTAACATAACAAGCGATAGGATACCTGATAGAATTATTAGCGAGGGGTGTACAAATAAAGTCCTTCAGTAATGTTGACGGTCTTCGAACTCTTTCTGATCTCCGCAATTCTTGTTGAGTTTCTGGGGAAACTGGTGAGGGACTCCTCGAGGGGCTAGTAGGTAGAGAATTATCGGTGAATTCCTCATGTTGTTCATTTTCTTGTGGGTTAGGCATTACAATGTGAGGCAGATGTGTAGGGAGTTCTTGTGTTGACTCTGTAGTTGGCAGGGTTAATGGTAAGTTGTCTTCTTGGTATGGGAATATGTCTTCTCGAAAAACTACATCTCTGCTCACTTGGATAGAGTGTGAGTCCAAGTTAAATACCTTGTAACCTTTCTTTCCGTATGGATATCCAATGAAAACACAGCGTGATGCTCTGGGTTCAAACTTATCCTTGTGGGGACGAGTGTTAGTTATGTAACATAGACATCCAAAAATCCTCATGTGATTAAGATCAGGTTTCTGGTCAAATAACAGTTCATAGGGTGACTTACCTTTTAACAGAGCTGATGGAACTCTATTGATAATGTAGGTGGCAGTCAATATGTAATCAGTCCAGAAACTGTCAGGCACGTTGGCTTGTAACTTCAAAGCCCGAGCTGTCTCAAGTAAGTGCCTATGTTTTCTTTCAACTGTTCCATTCTGTTGTGGGCTGTAATGGCAGCTAGTTTGGTGTGTACAACCTTGAGTATGTAGGAATTGTGACAGTTTTGAACTAAGAAATTCTGAACCATTATCGCTTCGAATTGTTTTGATAGAAATCCCAAACTGAGTCTGCACTAAACTGTAGAAATTCATCAATTGGTCGGTGGTCTCTCCCTTGTTCGATAGAATGAAAGTCCATGTGCACTTTGAGTAATCCTCCACAACCGTGAGAAAGTACCTTCCTCCAGTCATGCTAGGCACACGGTATGGTCCCCATAGGTCTGCATGCACTAGATCAAATTTACTTGTACTAGATGTAAGGCTATTAGGAAAGTGCAACCTTGTCTGTCTGGCTTTGGGGCATATATCACAATGAATATCAGTAATCTTGCAATTCGAAATGGGAATATAATGTTTCAAATGATCATTAAGTTTTGAAAAAGGAACATGTCCAAGTCTATTGTGCCAAAGCATGATAGAGTTTTTATTTGACTGTGTCGCAGCACAGTGTCCCTTGTGTTCTTCTTGAACCTTGAAGAGCCCTTGATTAAGCTGACCAATCAAAAGTGATGTCTGAGTTGCTGCCCCCTGAACATAGCAACCTTTGTGAGTAAAATATATTTCCCATTGTGAGTCTGTGATGAGTTTCCCTACGCTTATTAAATTGTATTTGAAGCTAGGCACCAGTAATACATTGAATAAAGTGATTTCTGGACTCAGAACATAATTTCCAGTGTGTGACACATTTACAATGTTTCCATTTGGCAATCCTACGTTGTATGGAATGCTTAATGCCTTGACATCCTTTAATAGTTCAATATGAGGAGTGATGTGATCACTTGCCCCACTGTCAATAATCCATTCATTTTTGCATACTTTGATTGAACTTAAGCACGCAATACCTGCCAAGTGATGATTTGTGTTTCCATTGTTGTTCAGGTGCGCCATCTGCGTCATAATTTTGCTCAGCTGATCCTTAATGGAATCTAGTTCAGTTTGAGTCCCCTGCTCAGAGTTCCCTTTATTGGGACAAGTTCCTGCGGAATCAAGGTCAGTAATAGTATTGTTAACGAAACTTCTCTCATTTCTGTTGCCTTGATTTCCTTTGTGATGTTTATGTCCTGGCGGGTATCCATGTAGTTTGTAACAGACTTCTTTGGTATGTCCTGCCATTTGGCAATAATTGCAAAATAAATTCTTCTTATTTTTGTTCCCTTGGTTCATGTTGCCCCTCTGATTGTTCTTGTTTTGGATCTGTTGGTACTGATTACTGAACATAGAACTGTTAGTAACTTGGGAACTATGTTGTACAGGATTACCTCCTTGAGCATTGGTTACGTTTAGGGCTGTTCCATCCCCATGAACTGGTATGTATATTCCTTGTTGTTTTTCATTCTGTCTTATAGTGTTGTAGACTTTGTTGATATTTGGAATAGGATCAGTAGCTAGGATTTGTGCTCTTACCTGGGAGTGAATTTCATTGAGATTCATCAGGAATTTCATCGTTCTATCAAGTTCTCTCTTTGATTGTATCCATCATGTGGACTTGCATTTAGACCCTAAGTCACATAATTTTTGATTAGTCATGGCATCTTCTTCAGCCCATAACTGGACAAGTTTGTTGTAGTAGTTAGCCACGGTTAGGTCTCCTTGCTTGACCTTTTGTATTTCAACTTTCAATGCAAATAGAGTAGGGCCATTAGAACCACCATATCTGGCCTCCAAATCATTCCAAGCTTGGTTAGCATCATTGAAATGAATTAAAACACCTGCAATATCTTTGGAAACAGAGTTAGTAATCCATG
Organism: Echeveria elegans; assembly: GCA_035048345.1. Lineage (NCBI taxonomy): Eukaryota > Viridiplantae > Streptophyta > Magnoliopsida > Saxifragales > Crassulaceae > Echeveria > Echeveria elegans. The sequence goes on from JAWWMW010113586.1 coordinate 9,554, forward strand.
AAAGAACAGCGCTATTACACTGTTCCCATTTGTCTAGGGCCTCCGGATCCTCTGGTTTAGCAATTCTTCCGTTGATAAATCCTAGTTTTTTCTTGAAAGCCAGAGCTCTTATCATGGATTTCTTCCATGTTACGAAGTTTTCTGGTCCTTCTAAGGGTTGTGTAACTAATGGGATTCCAATGTTTTCAGCAGGGTTGATATAAAAAACAGCATCGGTGCTTGAAAGTTGACTGGTTTGTTCAACTTGAACAGAGCTGGAGTCTGTCATGATGAAGTATCAAATAGAGCAGCAAAAGGAAAGAATTAGTGCGGGAATGAAATCAGGGAACATGTTGTTTTGTCGTAGGAGAATTTGTTAGGCTCTTGATACCATGTAAAGAAACTCAGAAAAACTGAGTAAAAAACAAATAGTTTCTAATGTCTAGAAAGCTGAATGGATGAAGGCTTGTTGTATTTCAAGACTCATGTTTTACAATGTTGATGGAATTGGTACATTTATAAGAGAGTTTGAGAAATGGAAAGACTTTGTGGAAATAGCAGAAATATCCTCCAACATTAGGTTATTTG
>JAWWMW010113616.1:0-10119 GCA_035048345.1 Echeveria elegans
AGGCTTAAGAAGACTTAAGATAAGGTAATGAATAAAGACTTTATTTTAAGATTAAACGAACAAACCTTAGCAATTGATAACCAAAAGCTAGTTAGGCACAGTGGCCAAGATATATCATGTAGGTAGTTGGGTATTGGGAATGCTTCACTAATCATCTTCTACGATCAATGCCCGTTAAGACTGGGATTAATGTGTTGGTAGTGAGATCACATGTAGGGTAACGTACCTACTACCTAAGACATAATTTAGCTGCCCACCAAAACAGTACGACAAAAAAATACCCTAGAAATAGAATACACAAAACCTTTAATTTTATACGTAATCAAACCTTCCTCCTCTCCAATTGCGCTGGTCAATTATAAACAAAACTATTCAATCACCACAGGGGCCAAGGGGCAAGACTCGAGATTGTTGTCACTGTTTCTCATCAGCATGCATATATCCATGAACTTGAGTTTAGTGGTCTTACCATCCTCATTTTTAAACCCTACAGTAACTTTTTGTATGAAAATGGAAAATGGCTAGTCAACAGCCAACAAAAGAAAACCTAATTAGTGATAAGTATGTATTTTCATATACACTTGAGAACATGTCGTCACATGTAACTTCCAGATGGAGTAATTTGAACTCAAGTAAGTATTCACAAATAGTCAACCAATGATATATACAGTTGAGATTTTCTTTAACTCACCTGGTTTGGTTATCATCAGAGTCAGACCCGCCAACTAGACTTTCTCTGTCTGATCACTATTTTTCGAAGCCCTACTTTTGAAATTTAGTGAGTAGGAGATTTCACTGATCAGTAGATGAAATGAGTAAAGGGTTAGTAGACCTTAATATTGACCTCTAGAATATAATCCGTTGTCCAACAAAATGTTTGTTCACTTTCTTTTTTGAGTGTCCTCTTAAATTTGTCCACTTTCAATTTTATTTTTCAAGCACAATCACATATTTTTACACTATTCAATATCTTAAATTTACCTCATTTGCTTTTTGGACAAACAATTAAACAAACCTGGATGAAAGAAGTATATGAGGATTTATTTGAGAACTAATGAGAAGTGACTACAGTACTAGGAAACAATAATCGTATGTGATGTCCCTTTTCCTAATATCAAGTGAAATGTGTATGATACGTCAATAATTCATTAATTATTCCTCCCTTCAAACAAGCTTTTTATGTTCCTTGTTGCTCATCGCATTGTGTAAATAATATTCGAATGTGAGACATATATGAAAATTTTTGCCTTTATTTCTTTATTCGCTTCGATTATTTTCTTGTCCATCGATCATTGGCATGCATTATTATCAGAAAATCTAATAATAAGTGAAATATGACAATTCAAAGAGGTAGGGTGCACATATTTGAAACGGACTGCGAGACCGAACCGAGACTGACCGAAAAAAGTATATCGGTCCGCATTCCTCAAAATATGAATTTTGCGAGTTTTGATTCGGTCCAAACCGTAGAAGGACCGAATATATATATTTATTATTTTTTAAAAAAACTAAATGAATACTAAAATATGCCGTTTTAGTAGGAAAGGAACTTAGGGAAACTGAAACATGGGATTTGTCGATTTTGTTTTTCAAACATTTTAATTTATAATGTCCTTTCATTTTGTTTTTGTGTTCTTATGATAACATTTCATATGGATTAATTTATGTCTTGTAATTCTATATTATTTTTTGTAATTATCAATTTATTGACAAATAGGTTCAGTAGCGTCATGTAATTTTATCACTAAATATGTTTGATATGGACTCATTGTCATAAAAACAAATTGTTTTTTTAAATTATGAAAGTTTTGAATAAAAACACAAAATTATTCGCTCCTTACTAAGAGGTACACATTTGGACTCCAGTCTCCAGACACATTAATTTGTACAATGACACACCCATTCATCCACAAGGCTAAACATGGACTCGACCAAAGGATAGAGTTTGATGTTAAAAAGGGGATGTAGAAAGAAGCAAGTAGCCAAACACAGCCCATGTGCATCTGCAATGGGAGATCCAAAATCTCTAGTCAGTTTCATTCCAGCAAATAAAAATTGGCAAATACTTCCTTCGTTCCATAACTTTTTTTTCATTTGAAAATTTGTATGATTTTTTTTAAAATTAAGTTATATGAGATAAAAGTAAGAAAGAAAATGAGTGAAAAGTGAATAGATAAATGTGATAGTAAATATTTTCATTTAATAAAATGGAAAGAATATTTAAAATAATAAAAAAAGAAATGAGAAAAAAAATATGGGATGGATTGTCATTTACCACCTTGCATGACAGCCTTCACAAATTTCCAGGTTTCTCAAATACCCAAATCCTTCAATTTTTTTAAGTATACAAGGAATGAGACAAACAGCAAGACATTAGGGAAAAAGCATTCAATGGTTCAGTTAATTGTGTCTTGGAACCCCCAAACCTTAAATAACTCCATTCAAAATAGAGAGATCATATGACTCACTCAGCTGACTTGCCTTCTCAAGAAATCATCTCTAGGGTTTATAAAATATTAATTACATACTTTATTTGTGACACATACACACAGAGTTGAAAAAACTAAGTGTAAAAAGTGTACACAGTGTTCGGTTAGTTACTGCTTTTGCATGTGGTGGTGGGACATAAATCTGAAAGCCACCATACGAGAAGACAAAACTAGTTTACCCCCACACTACAAAACCACGCGTTTTCAAGCTCCTCTTCCTCTCAAAGACTTGTCTTTATTGCTAGCACATTTCAAGTTTTTTTTATAAAAAAATAATAATTAATCTATCAATAAAACTTCTTAAATTAACCTAAGCATGGTTTTGATTTGTTTTAAATTATAATAAAATTTGCTACGCACATTGAAAGAGGGAGAGATAGAGAGTTGGGTTCAAACACTTCTATAAATATGGTGTCACAGCTCTCGACCCAATACATCCTCATTCCCACTCATCTATAATTTTCCATTCTCTCAAGCTCAGCCATAATGTAAGCCTTTTTCCATTATTAAGTGATTCTTGAATCAAAATGGACTGAAGGTTATTCACAATGCTGATCTCTGAGTATCCTTGTTTGTGCAGGAAAATGGGTCTAACCTTGGTTTTTTGCCTGAGTTTGCTCACCATGGTACCCTTGGCATATGGTTCGGGTGGAAGATGGGTGACTGCTCATGCCACTTTCTATGGTGGTGGAGATGCCTCTGGGACAATGGGTATGTTTTTTCAGTCCATTTTAAGGTTTTAGTTTAAGTAACATCACTCTGCTTGCTTTAAGGAACAACTTTTAGGATACCCATTTGGCCATATATCAAAATTAATTCCACTCTCTATTGGAACAATCTTTAAGACACCCCATTTGACCAGTTGTCATATTAACATGCTGTGGAGGAACAATATTTAGGCCACTAATTTGACAATTTTCAATCCTTTTTTTTAGGTGGAGCTTGTGGATATGGAAATCTATACAGCCAAGGCTATGGCACTAACACTGCAGCTTTAAGCACATCCATGTTTAACAGTGGTTTAAGTTGTGGGTCGTGTTATGAGATCAGATGTGTTAATGACAGAAGATGGTGTCTTCCTGGTTCAATTGTTGTCACTGCCACAAACTTTTGCCCTCCAAACAATGCCTTACCTAACAATGCTGGTGGCTGGTGCAACCCTCCACAACATCACTTTGACCTCTCTCAACCCATCTTTCAACATATTGCTCAGTATAAAGCAGGCATTGTCCCTGTGGCCTACAGAAGGTACACTCCTTAAACCTCTTCACAATCCCTTGCAACATCTTAAAAGTGTGGTCCTCTTTGCCCTTGAATGAATTGAAAATTGACCTAATTCAAACAACTAAAGTGGATTTTATTTAAAAAGAGGACTAAATTGCAAAACCTAATTCTGTTACTTTTGTGTGTCCCATTTGAGATGTACTAAAAAAGTGGTTCATAGAATATACAGTAATTTTTTACATCCAAGGAAAATAAAATGTAAAATTGAAAAGAGTTGAACTGAAATGAATAAACCATAATCAACTCTCATTTTTTTTATGTAGGGTACCCTGCAGGAGAAGGGGAGGTATAAGGTTCACAATAAATGGTCACTCATACTTCAACCTGGTTCTAATCACAAATGTTGGAGGAGCAGGAGATGTCCATGCAGTTTCAATCAAAGGCTCAAGGACCAATTGGCAACCCATGTCAAGAAACTGGGGTCAAAACTGGCAAAGCAATACTCTTTTAAATGGTCAAAGCCTCTCATTTAAGGTCACCACAGGCAATGGACACACTGTTGTCTCCTACAATGTTGCTCCATCAAGCTGGTCCTTTGGTCAAACCTACTCTGGGTCTCAATTCCACTAAGCCTCCTTTCCAAGAGTCCTTATTAGGTTAATGAATTACTCATTACTAATAAGCATATAATTTAAAACTACTATTACTACTTTTACTAGCCCTTGGGAGTTGGGAGTAGGGGATAGAGGGCACTGTTTTTAGAATGGCTCTTAACTATGGTTGCATCAATGTTTAGGGTATGTGTCCTTTATTTATAGGACTTGTATACCCTTTGTTTTGAGGGAGTGGGGCCGAGGTGGAGATGTACCAAAATGTTACTATCTATCACCCGCCATTTGGTGATTTGGTTCAATTTGTGGAGTGTAACTGTAAACTGTGTAAGAGAGCTCTTCTGTGACTACCACTTAAGCACTATGTTTTATTCTTTTAGAACATTTTTGTAAAAGCTTAATCAGCTAATGTTGTCATAAGCTTCTTGTGTGTGTGTTGTTTGTGACTTTACTTGAGTGTAATCGTCCCCAATGAAATGAGAAAATTTGAGATCAAAATTTTCATTTTTTGGTTTCCGTAGCGTTGACCAGTAAAAGAAAAGCTCTAGTCATCTGTGTAACTTTTTACCGTGATATTCAATTCAAAGGTTGGGATTGAAACTTTATTGGGTATTGGGAAATGGATGATTTGTTATAAGATCTGGAATTTACTATTGCCCAGCAGAATGAGGATTCTGATTTCTGGGAACTCATTTGTGGCAGTGGGGAGCAGTGGCAGGGACAAGGGCATGTGCTCATCCGCATGCTAAGGTTCAGTTTCTTAAATCTTAGTAATTGAATTATTGTACAAAGTACTTTGTAGGCCAACTAGCCTTTTTTTTGTTGTTGTCTTGTTGATAGATTCTCCATTATTTTGTCTATTAAATAAATTGTAGCACTATTTTTCTCAAATAAAAAATATAAAAAAACGCCAAAAAGGAAAGTAAAAGTAAATTTTCATATCGACAAAAATCGGTGTCCTGATCCTTTTTAACCCAAATATTCAACAAATTTCAGAAATAGAGTATATCAAAAAGCATATTGTTGTCCATATTTTTACTCATACCCTAAAAAGGGACATTTTTATAATTGATGATCACACTTTGTAAAAACCACTCTCTCTCTCTCCTTTTTTATTCTTCATATTTTCGCATCCCTTAAAGTTCTTCCTATTTTCTTTTATGATAATTAATTCACTCTCACAATATCTTTTTATTACTTACTTTTATCTTATTTTTACTCTCATATTTTTATCTTAATTATCGTGTCATGTACCCAAATAGAAAGATTATTTGAGGACGGAGGGAGTAATACTATAAAACAAAATGAACCCCATGGAGATGAGAGTATCAGACAAAGCACAAAACAGTTTTCTTAAAGGAGTTAAAACCAAATTGTACATTCTTTTATCCACATTTCCTAAACCAAAAAAAAAAAACAGAGAAAATGGAACGCGAGACGACATCAAAATGTAAGTATATTTGTACATGAAATGAATAGCAAGATGATTAGGTCTTGTAGAAAGAGTGATAAGTTGCTGGGTCATATTGTTTTACAGATGATGATCCGGTTTTTTTTTTTTTTTTTTAGTTTAGTGTATTTAACATTACAATCCCAGATGGAAGCTCAGATGAGGTTTGTCTATCTGCCCGTCTGCAATGTAACCTGTGAATAGTTTGTTCAGTAGAGTAACCTGTGAAGAGATCGATCACACTGTGTTTGCTAGAAGACTCTTTAGTCACTTAGCTGAAGATTTAATCATATGGCATTCAACTAGTGCATCTGAGTCGTGTTTTTTTTTTCTTCGTAAGAATCTTCCGCGCAGCTGCTGGTGGTTAAATGTACCTAGGCTGTGGTTGGTCTGCGACTGATATCCATTATGATGTGTTTGCCTTTAGTGTGGCTGCTGCAAGAAAATTTGTCAGATGTTAACCATAAATTCATAGAGCATCAACACGACTAATAAAATGTACTGAGGACTTATAGAACTGAAGTGATAGGCAACTAAGGGACATAAGTTAGACGGGGAACTAAATGGCTGAAGTACGAAAGTGCATATCCTTACTTGGTAATGCTCGTCGAAGAGAGCCACGGGATAAGCTCCTGGTGAAGCCCAGTTACCACTAGTATTAGTGGCTGCGCAAGGTCCAGAAGAGGATCCCCAAACACTGTGTGTAGTGTCAACAAAAGGTCCACAAGCCGATGCCCAGCTAGCTTGCATAGTGTCTGCAAATGGACCGGATGAAGCCCAACTCGCATGATTATTGTCAAATACGGTGGGAGTACCGAATGTTGTTTGAGGTTCGAGATGATTGGAGTTTTGAAGATTTGTATCGGCTGCTGTTGGAAAATTTGTTTCACTGGTTAGAAGGCTCGTACCAAATGATGGAAATGAGTATTCGCCACTAACTAGCTGCCCCAAAGGTGAGCGTCGACCTAATTCACTCAAGAAGCCAGTGTCATCTTTTAATGCATCTCTCAAAGTATCTGATTGCGCTCGTTTACACAAATCCATATAAGTAGAGTAGGTTGAGAAGGACGAGTTTCCAGAACCTTCAATATCTCTAAAAAACAGAGAAATATGCACAAATGAGATAAGAGGACTTGAAACACATTAGGAGCATCCCATAGAGTGGTTTAGATTACATACCTTTGATGGATCATGTTTGGATCTTCCGGCAAAGGAAAGTGAGACGTATTACTCCAAGGAAGAGGTTGATAATGTTGCTCGAGACTCACTCGATATGGAATCTGCATGTCATTCTGTATCTGCATTTGGGCAACGTTTCAGATGACATTTTTCTCGCAACCTAAAGTCCATCATGGTACCTACAGTTGCGATACCTGAGTGGTTGTCTCTTGTAATACTTGCTGTTGTGTCTCCAAGTTGTTCTGCAGTAATAAAACACTTAAACCCTAACAATTGCCCAAAGTTATTGAAAAACCTCAACATCCTACGGCATTTAAAAATAAATGGTTAAATTTAAGCGGAACAAGACGCATACACATGTTGTGTACCTTGCGTGCACGGATAGCGTCCAAGGATTTTTCGAGTGATTCCTGGAGTTGTTCAAGGTGATCTAAGCTTTCAACCTTGGTAGGATCTGACCAAGAACTGAGATTCAATAATTTTAAAATTAGGGGTAAAGTAACTTACGTAGAAGTAGACGTTTTCTGAAACCTCGAAAAGATAACGGCTATCAAAGTAATATGTCATAATTGAATGGTAAAATAGCTCAGCGATAAGTCCAAACGAACCTGAGCCTCTGTTCGATTTCTTGAACCTCGGTTCTCATCTGCGCTATTTGCTCAGCCAAGCCCTGAGGGGAAGTCAGAGATAATTTCTCATGATAAGGTTCGGCGTCTTATGAAACAATCAGATTATAAAGACACAACAATGAAGTACCTCAACAGTTTGTGTTCTGCAAAAGAAAGAAGAAAAACAATCAACAAGAGATTCAGCCAAATTATATGTGTAAACCTTGACAAGGTACCATCTTTGGCTTCACGTACCTATTACCCAAAAACTCTTGTATGTTGACGTCGTGGTCCAACTTCTTGAATGTTTTCTTTAATGCCTAAATTCTCAAATATTTAACCAGGGTTTTACTCGCCACGACGAAGCACGAATTTCACAAAGTACAAAAATAGAAATGGAAATATTAAATTTGTTAAGGCTTACTTCAAGACCCTCCAGTTGCCTGAAAAAGAATAGAAACACAATTTCCTTGATTTTAGTATTCTATTCTGTCCATAGTCCAAATTAACAGTAACATTTTAATACCTCTTTGCTCTTTCCTGGGGCGTCAACTGAGCAAATTTGGCAATAGTTTCCTCTATGCTACAGAATATTTCATATACTAGATTAGTAACGAAAAAAAATGAAATACAAAAGGCAGGCATTTACGAGAAAGTACCCGCTCTTTCCAACGCATAAAGCCGGCTTCCCTGTAGCAGGCGAAAACATAAGAAGTAAAAGATCAATATCACATAAAATGGCTAACTCATTAGCCTTCTTCAAAATTCCATTCTTCCTTTTGGCATACGTAGTTTGCCGGCCATTTGAATTCTCTAGCCTCTTTATCTTTAACTTCACCCTCCCCATTCTACAATCCCAAACAACACACAAATTCAAATTCACATTCCATCCAAACAAATACGAGAAAAAAAAAACACAAACTTTTCCCAAATTACAATTTCATCAAACACCAAACAAGCATTCCAAGGCACAGACATCCTCACGCATACACAATGACAAGACATGAACCCGTTACATTTATAAAAAAAAAACATTTTTAAAAACATCAAAAAACAAAAGAAAAGGGGAGGGAAGAAGGAGAAGAATAATCAGAATCAGCCAAAAATAAGAAATACCCAGAAATGGAAACTCATGCAGGAGAGCAAAAATAACAAACAAAAATCGATTAGATCAAGAAAGTTGCGATTTTTTTTGTCTTAAAATTTCGAAGATTACGTGAAGCGCGGAAGTGGAGATAAGAAAAGAAGGAACGATGCATACAAATAGGTTTACGGTGGACGACCAAGTTTGCAACAAATTCGGTCTGTCAACGCGATAGTCGGAAACGGAGCAGTTAAGACATAAAATTAATCCATCGGCCAAACCACCAAAACCAAACCTTCCGAATTCCCGAATCGCTCTGTTTCAGTCTCCTCTGCTTCTTCGTCCTTCTCTGTTCTCGCTTTGAGTATTTCGCCACTTCCTCACTCCAAAGTTTATTGGGCCGATGTTCGGGACTGGGATGGATAATGAGCTTTTGTGTAGGCCCGTTAGCATTTTGGATTTTCTTGGTTTAAGTGAGTAATGAAAATGTAATTAAACTAACTTTTATTTTCAATATATTTTTTTGTTAAAAAATATATTTAATATTGATAAAAGACCGTACATTCTCATAAGCGAATAATTTTTCTACTTTTCAACATGTGTGGAAAAGATTGAATGGTGTTCAAAACCACGTCATTTTATATTATATATTGTAATTGCTGAAAGGACAACTCTGTCGATTCATAATTTTATAGCTAAGCTATCCTTGATTTTATTTCTTTTATTTAAAAACTAGCTGCGCTCCCATCGTTCCGACGAGAATTTTTTTCGTATTCCATTTGATTCACCTAAAAATGTTAAATGTTTTCCGCTTATTTTTTAATTTTTAATTTTATTTTAATTTTTAATATTTAATATTTTCAGTTTTTAATTTTATTTAATGGTCCGAATCGGACCCGTTATCTTTAATTTTAATGGCATATTTGTGATTAATGGTAGAAAGAGTGGTAAAATTGTAAATTTAGTTTTGGTTTTATGTCTGTTTCCTAATCTTTTATTTGTTTAGATAAGGGAAGCTTTCGACATATATGTATATTTTAGATTTACTTAACAAATATATGAGCCAAAAATATATTTTCTTACCAATAATATATCACACCATAAATATTCCATGATATTTTTCAAGCTCAAAATATTTGAAAAAAGACTATCACATTAGGTTAATGTACGGCTTTTTTGAAAAGATGTCCAAAAATTGAAGTTTTCAAATGTATATAAAATATAATTTGATTAAAGAAGCTCGAAAATCCGAGCTGAGTTCAACAACAATGAAACAATGTATAGTTTCCAGAACAAGTACATTTTCCAGGCTAGCTGAAGTTGGCATCTAAAATAACTAACTAGAGCTATTAAAGGCCGGAAACTGGATTTGGGAACCGCATTTGCCTCTAGGGAACGTCGGGCATTCGATAAGGTCAGAACCATTAGTATCGACGCAAAGATAAATTTGGTAAAGCTGACTGTTTCCTTCAGA